>JAOEHY010050698.1:0-14271 GCA_025447955.1 Psilopsiagon aurifrons
GCACTACTTGGTCAGGCTGGCTATACATGGTGAGCTGTTATATTTGCTTCCCTTGTATTTCTCTTGTCATTATTATTATTATTGGTGGCAGCAGTCGTGGTTCGTGTTACACCTTAGTTACTGGACTGTTCTTATCTTAACCTCTGGGAGTTGCATTCTTTCAATTCTCCTTCCCATTCTCCAGGAGCTGGGGGGAAGAAAGAGGGGGGAGCAAGCAAACTGCATAGCCGACTGGTTAAACCACGACAGCAACTTAGACTATAGGTCTGAGTCAGGTTTCTGAGTTTCAGGGTACCTGAAATGCAACAAATCTTGAATTGAAATCATTGTGGAGGAGTCAGCCACGGATTTCAAGCAACTTTTCTGATAACAAACAAACAAACAAGGCACCACCACCGTGTCTAATTTTACTTTTTTGTGGAAGCTGTGAATACTTCCAGCTCTGTACTGAGGAAGATTCAGGAAGCGACATGCAAATCTGACTTACATGATTCAAGATGTCAGTGAAACCTCTGACATACTGTGCCAGGTGGATACTATTCTTGGAACAGCTCATTATTCTCACCTCTGGGTTACTCCTCCTTGGTTTTGAATTCTGTGGTCAATCTTCTATACTTTATGAGGTCCTGCAATATGATGGTCCATTAACACTCCTTACTATCTGCACCATCATTAAAGAGGCAAACCAAATAGGAATCAATTGTTCGCTCTTGTAGACACCAGAAGGGTCATTAATGTTCAAAACTTCCTTAGATTCACTTACTCATATTCACTGATGGGAAGCTGCTAAACAGTATAAAAAGGGATTAGGATGAAAAGAAACAGTATATAAATATATCCGCATCTTAGATGCCAGTAGTTGAGTCAGTCCCTCCATGATGCTTCTTCATCACTATTTGTTACCCTTATTAATTGCCTCCCAGAGTAACTGGAAGAACAACATTAAAGAAATGGGATAAGTTTTCTTCCTATTACTAGAGAAAATTTTTTTCCCCTTGAATTTTAATGGAAAACATTTCCATGCAATCATAATAAATTAATTAAAACAAAACCAGAGGATAGGTAAAGCTAATGCAGCTTCTTTTTCCCATTTTGTCTTAGACTCACTTTGTAACCTTGCCTATGCCTCCCCTTCACACTTCTAGTCCCCCATATTTAACCTGAGCAATATAAATGTAAGTACTTTCCTCAAAGGTGTTTTTAATTTGTTTGTGAAGTACTTGGAGATCCTCTGACAGAAGGTATTAAAAAAAATAAATTATAAAATATTTTCCACAGCAGCCATAGAAAAGGGAAGACATTACCGCCTGTACCATATCCCGCAGAAGGTAATAAGGAGTTATGAAACATTATGTCACTACAGGGAAATTTTCTAACTTACTGACCTATCATGTTATTGGCTTAATGCATACCCATAAAGTCTATTGCTCTCATAAAGCCTCTGCACTCTGAGCTCCAAAGTGGTAAATTTTAAAGTCAAGGTGCATCTCAAAAATGTTCTCTTCATGAGCCACTTCTCAAGAACAGAAAATGAAGATATCCTGAATGACCTTCAGCGACCAAGTCAATTACACTTAGCTGCTAGTTAACAGTCAGCATTGTTTCCTGCAACGAATGCTGAGGAGAATGTCTGCACATTACAGCAAAAGTGAGTCTATTACTAAAAAGAGGTATGCTAAAATAAAAATGAAGCCAAAGCTGAAGAATAAAACATTCCCAGCACAGTAAAAAACAGCTGAAAAAAAATTCTCCAGCACAGGAAGGTCGTCATAAACTGACTTCCTATTCAGTTGTCAGGGTCTCAGTTTTCCAGCTAACTGCTCAGACGAAATTAAGATGTGAACTGAGATTAAATAAAAGATTAGGAAGATTTATTAGCAGCAAGTTTTTTCAGGTAATGGCAGGTGATGAAGCTGGTGTAAGAGAAAACAAAACAAAAAAAATAGGCTTCACACAGTAAGACTCTTCTAAGACTGGAGACTGAGACTAGAGTTTGGTTACATCTAATGGAAGAGAAGACTGTACAGGAATCCACATGGTCGCCCTTTTGGCAAAATGGCCAATATCCTTATCGATTCTCTTCAGTCACAGGCATTTTAGTTATATTGGAAAACGTGGTAGAAGAAAAAAAAACAAACACCAAACAAAAAATTGTCATCACCCTTGCAAGAGCAAAACTTCATGATGAAAAAAGCCACAGGCTTTGCAATTATGGCCCAAATTCCAAAACATCATGTAACTAACTTCAGAAATAGATGCATTTTTACAAAACTTACACTTGGTGTTTTTTACCAGGTTTTGTTCAGTGAAAATTTTAAGGACATGTTTCTACGTATGTTTCTTTGAAAAGCAAAGCTGAGACATTTCCATGATCACAATTCATTAGAGATCAAATATCATGATGTTCAGAATGAATGTATAGGATCAAAACAGAACAGGCTGGGTGTGACAAGCACAGCAAAGAATACCCATGTGGTAGAAAGTGAGTCATACATGCACTTGTCGGTCCAGTGCTGGCACTGGTTATCACACTCTGCGTAAGGCACAATAATACAGCCCAGTTACAGCAGACTTTTGATTATTTGTCACCTGATGCCTTCTTATAGTCCATGGAATATTTTAAGTTTGTAGTCAGCCTTGAACAAAGAGAAGTTGTGAATGTCTCATTCCTGGCACTTGGACAAGGCCTTGAGCAACCTTCTCTAGTGGGAGGTGTCCCTGTTTGTGGCAAGGGGATTGGAACTAGATAAGCCTTAAGGTCCATTCTAACCCAAGCCATTCTATGATCCTATGATATTTGCAAACCTGAGAGCTTTCATCCTCACAGAAAATGTGACTAGCATCTTACATAAAAAGGTCAGTAGAAGTAACAATGAAAGGAGAGACAGATCATAGTGATAAAGTGGCTAGGATAATTAAATGCTATTTTGTAATTTTTTGAATATTTCAAAATAATAATTACAGTTATTAAATTTTGTTTGCCTTCAGGCAATGCTTTCACCATGGTTACATAAATTTCTACTTCAGAAGTTAAAGAAACTTCAGGAAAAAGGTTACAAGAAAAGGCACCTTCCATTTTTATATTTGGTTGTTGACTGGGAAAATTTGCCATTAATTACTAATGATACAGTACATTAGTAGTATAGTCCATTATGGAAGTGCAAATTATTAGATACTAATGATGCATGTCCTAATTGCAGTAGTTTGTTTTGATTTCAGTCTAGATAAAACAAAAATATTTATTTAAAATGTTTCAGGTTCTATGAACTACATTAAGCTCCTAATTTATGCTTTCAAAAAACAAGTAACAATGCATTATCATTAACCAAGACTGATGTATCTTTATTTGTTGATCATTGTATAGGTCACCAATAATATATACCCCAGAAATGTGAAGTAATTTGGCCACTTAAGGTTGTTAGAAGCTTCAGTTCTCGGACCAAACAGAGAGAAAAGATAAAACTTAAAAAGTCAATAGTATAGGTATTTATTACATTCCTGCTCTTTCAAAATGCTACAACAGATTCATATAATGAAAATCAATTTGCCAGACAATTCATTACATTAATTCTAGTTTCTGTATTTGAAAGCTAGAGCACTGAGCAGGTGGTTATTGTTATTGGAAAAAACTGTACTTTTCCCAAGACAACAACCAAACCATAACCCCAAACCTACCAAACCTCATGTCTGTTCTTCAGTGATTAGTCAGGCAGGATCCCACATTGGACTGTAAACCTCAAGGCATCAGTAGTTATAGTCAAAAGAATGAGAAATTCATGGCACTCAGTACTGCAACATTGAGATCCTCCCGATCTCCATCTCATCAACCTTAATGATACAGTAAGAGAGACAAATCAAGAGAGACTCTCCAGGCTTCACAGTAAGTTTGGACAGCCTGTGACTGGCTCCTCACCTTTGTGCCACTGCTTCTAAGAGCAACAAGTGAGAAAAGTAAGCACAACAGGTCAGCAAAGTAATAAGGCATAACATGAGAATCTCATGCTCTTTCACTTCCCTTCCCCCACTCAGTCTTAGGGCCTGGGCTGTCTCAGAAAAAGTGAGATCACATATTCTGCACTGGATGAGGTTCCCCTTTCTGTGATGGGGCAGCTGGGCTAGTCTTTACAGCCCAAGCCAGTGAAGATAGCTTGCTCCTTAGGGAACCACTCCAACTCAGAGCAATCACTGAAGTCAAGAAAAATCATCAGGTACACAGCTCCTGTAATTTATACAGAGGTAGAAATCCTCCTGTCATAAAACAATGGGAAAAAAAGAAAACATTGGTTTTCTTGTAACAGGTTGGTGCATCTGCTACATAAAAGAAAGGCTGCAATAAAAAGGAATACAACACACACATTACCATGACTGCAGTCCAAAGCACAACAGGCTGTTAACTTTCCCCATTATTCAAGCAATAAAAAGAACATTTTGGTTGTGCAGTTTTGTAGCCGCTACCCACACTGAAAAAGTTAGATCTTGGTATTTAGAAATAACGTCCCAAACTGCATTTTAGCATACTATAAGCCAACAGTTTAAACACCTAGACAGTTTTATAACAGCTGATGCTCAAACCTGAAACCTAAATGCCCGAGTTTCACAGTAATGTGTACCAGCTGATATTAAAGACACTAAATTACACAGCATGTGATATAAGGAAAGCAAGTGCCTGGAAAACACAGGGTTAAAAGATTTTTAACTTAAATTAGGTCTAAGATAGAGAACAATGTTCATGTTGTAAGCCTGTAGTGTGATAACAGAATTTAGTAGTCTTAACAACATGAGTGAATTATTTCTTACCTTCCTTCTAATAAGTGAATTACTTCTTAGCAATCCTTCTAATTATTAGTTAATTTGGAGACAGTGACTCCTGAACACCTGCTAGCTTAGGATACTGCTTGTCTGCCCATCCTGTTTTGCTTGCAACAAATTTTGTACGAAGGCCACACTACTCTAAATCTTTGAGAGCTATCAGAAAATTACAGATATGGCTGGTTTCTGCTAGTTTTGTGAGTCCTAGGGCATCCAACTGTACCAAAGGTGAAAAGTACACCACGAGGAAGACTGCTTACTTAATCTTGAAGACCCCTGCCCACATGAGGAAGACTACTTACTTCATCTTGAAGACCCCTGCCTATGACCATCGGAGGGCAGTGCACAAGCGCCAAGAGGAAGGAGACTCAAGAAAATGAGTTCCTAAACTAACTGTAATAGCCCCTCAGCTCTCTCCAGAACCTAATGAAAATGCATGTTTGTGTGTAGTAAATATCTGCTTGCTTAACCCTCAGTGTGCAAGTTAGGAGGGGTGATCCCCCTTTCACCTAAGCGTGTAATAAACATACCTGCTTTATAACTCTGAGTTGTAGAGTATGATTCTATGCTTCAGCATGTGCTCACCATTTTCACAAACTCACTTACTACCTGACACAGAGATAAACTACACAGATTTAGTAATCCAGAACTGGATTCCAGCTCCATTTTAAAATGTCAGCAGGAAACAAAAACCAAACCAAAACCAAAGCAGGTAACTTTCTTTAGTGAGAAAGGGTTGCTATTTATTTCTGACAATTTATAATTTTTAAATTGAATATACTTCCATGTGAACCCTTTGTTTCTTGGTGTTTTTACCATGAATATGTGGACCCTAATTTTGATTCAGCTCATTCTGCATCTGCAAAATGCTTCAGACAAAAAAAAAATGGAAGTAACTGCACAAGAAACAAGGAGGCATAATTTGTCACTAGTTCAAATTTAATGCAGCCTAGAAAAAAAAAAAGCAGAGAACAAAAATGCAGAAGAATTTGGAAATTTTACAAAAAACAAAATTAGAAAATATTAACCTAGGAGAATGGGGTTTATGGAAGGTATAAAGTCAATAAAAAAAAAAAAAAAACAAACCAAACAAAAAACAAACCAGCAAGACAAGAATGATTTGGTTTGTTAAAATGCTTTGAACAACAACAAAGACCCTAAGCTTCCTAGAGAACTGAAACAGCACTAGGATTATAAATAACAAGGATAATTCCTTAAATCTAATGCACAGGAAAATGCTCATTTCAACTCTTCAAGCAATACAGCAAAGTTACTGATCCTACTGACATGAATTTTGTAGTCCTTTGCTAATATAAAGTGATTTAAAACATATCACTAGAGTATTTTTAAGCTGTGTCATAAAGCTGATACCATTTCTAGTTTTCAAAAAATTCTGCTTATACTTATTTACTGTCATTGCAATTATCCTACAATAAACTAGTTCTATTATACTGATACACATTGGAGCAAACCATTCAGTGTTGGCTTCATTTATATGTAAGAAATTCAACCTGCCTTAGTATAGAAGACTTCAACAGACAGCATTAAGAGCTGTTTAGTATCTAAGATACAACATATTTTCTTTTCTAGTCACATTGACAGTTTAGTATCTTAATTGAATTCTCAGTATGTTTTTGCATAGCTCAAAACAATTCCCTCTCTTCATTCCTGAAGATGTTGAAAATCACTGAAATTCCGCAGAACCTTTGTCACAACAAAGCAAATGAATTGTGCTCTAGCTTCAACAGCATTTCACATAAGACTTGCATCAGCATCATAATGTTCTATGGACTTTGAGCTACCATGAACTAAAGTGCTTAGTTATAATGCTGGGTAAAGAAGTTAAAGAACAAAAAAAAAAAAAAACAAAACAAAACAGAACAAAAAAAAACAAAAAAACAAAAAAAACCAAACAACCCATAAAAAAGAAAAAACCAACAGAAAACCATCTGGAATGTTAAGTAATAGAACATGGGTATCACATTTTATAGCACAGTCAAACTAATGCCAAAAAAGACCTACTGTTTCAAAACTTAAATTGAGAATATGATATTAATGCTAGAAACCAGGTTTCAATTGTGGAAACTGACAGTACTTCAATTTAAGAAGTCCTTCTAAAAATGTAACTTCATGCAAGAATATTTAAACTTACATGCCATAACATATTATTTAAAAAAGGAGAAGAACACAAATGAAAACATTTTAAACATATTCACAGAAAATAAAAATTGAAATAGAGATATTTTTTTCAAGCATCAACTGTTTAGAAGCATAAAAAAAATTAAAATCAGTACCAAAGATAGTGCTTCTAAAGCAAGAAGAAACAGTCCTGATCTTGCTAGTTTACAAATATTCAGCATGGTATGCCAACATTACCATGACAACAATTTTGTTAATAATGGAAATTAAGAACAGTAAGTGGAATCGCCTTTTAAGTTACTGATAGCTTAATGACATTAAGATTACAATTCCCTTCTGAAAAAGCAGTTATAAAAATATTCTAACACAAATGTATTCTATAGAATAAGATTATTTTGTCCCCAGTGAAGTTAAAATACAACATTAGAAAAGTTATTGTTAGAAAACTTTTTAAAATATACAAATGTAAGTCAACATATTTCAACGTGGTTTAGTTAAAAAAGAAAATCAATCAAAGACCCCACTTCCTAGAGTTGCCTGACAAATGGCATTAAAACAAGCCACTTACTTTTCTGTCCTCAGTTTCTACACAGGAAATGCACTCTGCTTTAGTATCCTGAAAAGGCAAACAGAAAAGACATGTCATAAAGCGTATTGCCCAGGTTTGTGGGAATAGTTCAGGATGAAGATAGGGCATCAAAGCTGAAAAGTGGGTTTCTCAACCTATTACACTTCACTGAACTGTTATTTTACACATATAGTATATCTAAATGTACAAAATGTAGTATTACAGCTCTAGCCATAATAGGTCTATTAACCTTTATTACAAGCATAAACTTCGAAGACAGGGTTAAAACATCACAAAACCCCAAACGTACTTCAGAATAGCTCAGCTAGCTCCTAAGACAAAAAATATGATCTCTGCTTTATGCTGTGTTTGCTCTTTCTACTTGTATCTCAAAGAAAATATAATTGCTTGTTCACTCCTTTCTTAATTTTTTAATGGTAGCTTAAAATATATAAAGGTGAGCTTAAGACAAATAACTGTTCAAGCTTCTTCCTATTGTCAAGAGTGCTAACTAGGACCTGATGGAGATAATTGTGCCTGAATCTCATTTCAAGATGCAAGAATAAGCAAGCATCTGTTTGATATAAATATGTGTGTATATATATACACACGTACATACAGATACATATATTTTGGACTTATGTTTTCTTCAAGAGTCAAATGAATAAACTTCAACCTGATAACACACAACAAATGGTCTGTTGTGTTTTGTTTTTTTTTTTTCCTAAGGCATTTGGACCTACTTTGCACCTTTTGATTTTTGCCAGCAGACTTGAAGACATGATAAAATATTCATCACAAAAATTGTTCTCTGAAAGGCATTTATTTTTTCATACTATCCCTTTGTACAACAAGTTACTATTGGAAACTGAGTAAGCCAAATATAGCTCAAGTCATTAAACTGTAGACAAGTGACCTTATATGATCTTTCTTTTGTTTCTAACTTTACTCTTCTAGTGAGGGTATTGAGCAAAGTTAATTTTGCTTACATATTGCAATTTAGATATATCTATTGGGACAAAATGACATACAGATGCCATTAGAAGTAAATCCTTACCCAGCCTCTCACTGAAGCTAAAACTATTCTCATCTGAGTTTAGGTTATTGGCTACACTGACTGGCTAAATATATCCTAGACCACAAATTTAAGGCTGATAGCTAATAGCAGATCCCATTAAAAATGAAAATAAACATGAAATTACGTTTCTTCAACACCATGCCTAAATCTTAAATGAAGGACTGGTATTTCAATTCCAAATACCTAAGCCATATATCCATAAACACATAGATTGATAGATTATTTTATATCTATATAAATAGATATAATAAATCAATCAAGAAAGATGAACTGAGGTTTCCTGAGAAAAGTACACTTCCATTCACAGCAAGATATATCAAAGATGTTTTCGTTAGGCATATCTACTTCTCTGTCACTACTCAAGCAGCATATTTCCAATAATAAAGTTCTTTTTTATTCTAGTTATCTTCATCTATAAATCAGTATCTCAAGTACTCTTTATATTCAAAATACTTTTCATGGGGAGCCAGACTGTACTTTTTGGAATGTATTGCTCAAAAATTGTCTTTCAAGTGTTACTTACTGGCACCTAGACAGTTTCTCACTACACCTCTCCTCCCATTTGGTGGATAAGGACATACTACCTCCCCCTACAGGCTCACTTCCCGCACTTGTTTGTATATTTACAGTCAGATTTTTATTTATTTTTTTTTTTTGTGAAGAAAAAAGCTCAACTTTTGAAAAGCTCTCTGCCTCAGAGGAATAAATTCAAACTTCGTTAGCACCAGTGTTCTTCACCTGCTAGAAATGCCCTAAGCCTTTTGGAAATAATGGAATGTTCTTTAACATATTTATTGGTTAATCAAAAATGAATCACATCTTTTCATATTACCAAGGACAAGGTGCTCTATTTCACATACTGACCAAAATTAACTGAATGCATAATAAAGTAGCTCCTATCAGAATCAAGTCATAGCTACTACAAACTCTCAGTTTGATGAATATACCTTGCTCAAGACTAGCAGTACTTTGATTGCTTTTGCTGCCTATAAAATATTATAGTTCTCTATTTTGCCACTGCCATTTCCCATTAAAAGCAATTTCTAAGAAACCTAAATTCATAAGCATTTATTACTCAATATGAATTAAAAATGCAGTTTTACCTGGAGAAAACAAAACCCACCTTCCTCCCACCACAGCTTATGCCACATAAGTGTCTATAACCAGCAATGCAAAGGTACAAATTAAGCCTGCAGCGCAGATGAAAACAGTTGAGGCCAACCCAGCTGAGACTCACTGCTGCAATCAGGAATTAGACCAAGTGCACAGAAGTTAACTGATACCAGCCATAAAGAAAAGATACAGACTGGAAATCAAAGGACAATCTCTGACCTGTATTTTGTCCCTGAATATCCAAAGATCATTCTACTTTGTGGGGTTTGGCTTTCTATCTAAAGATACAAAAGGTGAATTCTATTAATTAATCGCTGCACTATAAACAACAAAAAACTACATATGTATGGTTTCCATATTACAGGATATTGAAACCAGCAAGAAAGAATGGTATTGGGTTATCACTTAAGTTAGGTAAAGTCAGTAAAAAAAACTCTATGTCTTCAAGTGTAGAGACCTGAACTTAGACTTCTGCACAAGAAAAAAAAAAAAGTAAAAAAATCCAGGGTCCATTGTTATTTTATTTGGTTTGGTATTCCAAATAAGAATTTAAAAATATTGCCTTATTTTTTACAAACTTGCTTTAGGAACATTATCAGAGGATAATATGGACTGTAAAAAAACCTTTAATATGTAGTACCATGCGAAGTCTGAGTTCCTGAATAGGATTTTTGTTTACCAATTGATGAAAGCCTCACAAATGCATGTACTCTAATAAAGTATACCTAAGGATACCGACAGGTTACCTAAAGAAGGACTGAAGAAGGTTTCAAGAATCTCTAGTCCAAAGGGGTCAAACCAGTTGGAAGGAGTCAAAAATTTCAACAGTAAAAATTTGAGCAATAGGTGAAGAAGAAATCACAGAAATCATAGAATGGTTTGGGTTGGAAAGGGCCTTAAAGATCATCTAGTTCCAACTCCCTGCCATGAGCAGGGACACCTCCCAGTAAACCACGTTGCTCAAATCACTGACAGACTGCTAAGGATTGGCTTGGGGAGCAGGCAAACAATCTATAGTACAGGAAAAAGTAAATATTCAAATTATTTTAATGGCTTAAAACCAAAAATGAAACCCAAAAAACAAAACAGGCAAAGACTTATGGGAAATAAAATTGCATTCACGGTGAAACAGAATACGTGAGAAAATACACTGCAACCAAGAAAATAGAAAACAGTGTCTTCTAAATCAATAATCTGCAAATTTATTACCTGCATAATGAACTGCAACTTGCAACAAGTTTTCTTTTAAAAATAGCAGTAACAGTTCATGACTTTGCAGAAACAGAGGAGTTGTACGGAGAAGTTTGTGGTGAATCTGATGTCTCTAGAAAGTCTAATGTTGAAGTCTTTCTGGAAGAAGAGCAGTCAGCTACCAACTGTAACTGAATTTTGTTACCAAGTGTAACTGAACTCAAAGTTTATTTTTAAGTGACAATAACATTTCATGTTAGGGGTCTGCATGTATATGTTAACCTTTAACTGCCCAAGTAAACAAACCATTTTTTTCTGAAGCAATTAGTGTGTAATTCTTTAAACCAGTAAAGTTACTGGCTTAACTGAATACACATTTAAATATAAGTACTTGAGTATACATCACCTATGTCCTAGATACACATCTGCTAAAGAAAAACATATACAGAAACTAAGCTTTAAAAAAAAATAAAATCAAACTAAACCATCGATGAATCTCAAGACTAAGAAGGGAAGAACTTCTCTGGGAGGCATCTGTGCTACTTCTTGTAGAGTGCGAAATGACAAAGCATTAATAAACATCATTTTAGTAAGTGTAGTGCAAAATTCTCAACTGCATGAATTATTTGAGATTAAGAAGTACCATTGCTGTAAAGCAGGTGCAAAATCCTGCAGGTGTGAACAGTGCATCAAGCACTTTCTTTAATGTTGTTACACCTCAAAAAAAGTTAAACCCAGCAAAAATATGTTTCTCATGAAGAATAATTATTTCAGACAAATTATATTATGATAAAATACTTTGTAAGAAGTTTCATGGGAAATATAGAAAGAATGAATTACAGATTTACCATTCCCTGCCACTAAGGTAGAAAACCCTCTCATCCATTTCAGTTTAAGCCCAACACAATTACTTTTTTTCTCTAGGTGTCACTGCACAGCAGCCAATTAAGGTATATTATTCTAAACACAATAAAAGCTCTATATATTATTATGTGGCAGCACAAAAGAAAATTGCCTTTTTTGCCTATTATGTTGGGTAGCGGCAACAAGGAAACAGAAGGGTTTATGTAGAATATCATCACCAACACAGGACAAACACAACTTGTTTTGAACTGAACAAAATGCCATAAGGGACACTGCCACATATATTTCACGCTAGATTTGCATTAATTCAGATGGTAAAACTATGCTCCCCTCTGTGTTTGCAGGCACACATATCTGACAGGTAGCTTTTAAATGTTCCTGCTGACAAATATTTTAGTCACATTAGTGACCAACTGGTATGAATTTATGGTTGCATCAAGTACCATGTCTACCGGAGAGAAACTGAGACCACAAGGTACTATTCCTTCAGTACTACTTTGGAGACAACTGATAATTTAGATGACTTGACAGTAAGATCTATTGCAAGTGCATAGTATAGAATACATCAGATATGATACCCATTTTATTCCTGAGCAGGCTCCCCTTTTTCATCCCAATTTTGTTCTATCATTCACATGTTTCAGCGATTTTAAAGATTAACATGGTAGTCCCTTGGAAAATATATCTTACTACCTTCATCGATGTAAGCATTATGCAACTGCTACTGAACAGAAATAAAAGGAAAGCTCAAGAAAGTAAAAGTTATTACTCGTGGCAACATGATGTTGCATGACATTCTGGCTTAGGATGCATCCATACACTTGATTTTACATAGCTTCTAGAATTCTACATTTAATTTTACTTCCTGAATTGTAAATAGAAATAGTGATATCAATATCCTTCAGTAGTCATTAGTCATGATAACATAGCTAACACCGGTACATGGCTGTGTACTTTATCATACCTTTTTCAGTTTGTTATCTCCCTGCTATCCAAAACCTATTTCCTCTACTTCTCTATCATCCTAACCCAGAATACCAGAAACAAAACAAAGAAACCAATCCCAATAAAAAAGCAAACTGCAGTCTCAGAAACTTCAGAAAAAATTATTTAAATTTTTAAGATCTTTTCTTTTTCATGTGAAAGTAAGTAAATATAAAAGGCAAAGAGAATTCATATCTACACACACTACTGCCATAGCCTATATCAGAAGGAAAGATGAGACTCTGGAAGTTATCAATTTCCTAAATTGTTTTTGTGTGTAATATCAAGAATGGTCAGTAGGTGGGAGCAAATACCCTCGTGAAATCTTATTCAGCTTCCCTACGAAAGATAAATACTGCACTAAGTTGATCGGGTATTTTCACGTGTTTTACACGTTTTCTTGACATCCCTACAAACGCTACACAAATTATGTCTTTCCTTCACAACAGTGATTTCCAATTTCATAAAAGATTTCAAAATAAAAAGTTTGTGTTTTTCCCAGGTTTAAAATTTTTAAAAGTGAACCTGATTTCTTCCAATGACTAAAGCAGACACTAAGATAGCCTGATGTAAAATAATACAAGAATATATATACATACATATATACACACACACACTTAAAATTAAAAAGTACATAGTCAATTTCTAGGATATTAATTTTTCTGGGTATTTTTATAAAGTGTTTAAATGTATCAAAGTCCTGAATTACTGAGGAAAATATTTCATCTTTTTCAGTACCCATTAGCTATTATATTTCATTATTGCTGCTAACAAACAAGCTGCCAGCAGAAGAATTCATTTGAATTTCATATTAGTTCTACTTTATCCATCCCAGAGAACAAATTAACCACACAGTAATTCTTACTGAAGAAGAAAATAAATGAAAAATGAAACCTTAGAAAGTGACATTCAAGTCTGTACTAAGTTGCCAACAACTGAAGGACTCATGCAGAAGTCTCATCAAATTAAGAAACCAATTCCAGGATTTTAATGGCTTCAACAGCTGCAATGTCAAAGATGCAAGAAAAGAACTTTATTCATGAAAGCAATAGCTTCATCTCTGTTTACTAACATTTCTGGACAAGCAGAGGCTTGTGTCTAGAAGCACAGACCAGGAGAAGACTGGCAGACTGCAGCTTTTTGTGTTGCCTCAAGGCAGCCTCAGGGCTGTTTGTCTAGAGTCAAAAAGGAAACCCATCTGATCAGGGATTTCAAACCAAGCTTCTCAAGACATTGGGGAGCCTAATTGTGTTGTTTCTAGCTAAAAGTAGATGACTTTAAAAAGAACGTTTACAAGACTCCTGGAAACTGAAATGACAAATCTTATAATGAAAAATACTGCTTGAAAAAATACTGATGCATTTTTAATGTAGATTTGAAGGGACTCTGGTGTGTGCCCTCCCACTCATCCACCCACTATCCGGCTGTGTAAGTGGATACCCAGTCTCTTCTTTCTTGTTATTCAAGTGTTTTGCTTATGTTCATTTACAATCTTCAAGGCTACCAAGAGATGAAAACTTCCCCC
>JAOEHY010050702.1:0-21943 GCA_025447955.1 Psilopsiagon aurifrons
TCAGATACTGGAAGGCTGCTATGAGGTCTCCATGCAGCCTTCTCTTCTCCAGGCTGAACAGCCCCAAATTTCTCATCCTATCTTCGTATGGGAGGTGTTCCAGTCCCATGATCATCCTCATGGCCCTCCTCTGTATCTTGCTTTTTAATAAATTACTTGTTCTAATTACCAGTGAAGTAAACCAAACAACTCCCATTGTCTTTAATAATTAATCAAGTCCAGAAAATAATTTCAGAACTTTTCAGCACCACTAAATTAATTCAAGAAGATGAAGAAAGAAAAGAAATTACCCAAGAAAAATACTAAAACTGAATTCCGTTTTCTGGTGTTAATATGAATTGGTAGGATGCTAGCCCGTGACTGAAAAATTGGCTTCAGTACTTTCTTCTCTTAACTTCATAAAATACTTCTAAAGGAGGAATTGAAATTCAAGTATCTTCAATACATCAACTATCTTCTGATAGTTGGGGCACTTTTTCAAGACTAGCACATCTACAGCATGTGGACTATCATCCCACATAGCAAAGGGAAAAGTCTGGACTTGATGATCTTAAAGATCTTTTCCAACCTAGTTGATTCTATGATTACCATCAAATGCTCTAACCACAAAAGTGTTGTGTAAACTGGAGTACCATCACCATCTAGTCCTCTATATATTTTTCTCATGAATGCCAAGGCTGCTGGTGGACTCCATGTAGAGCCTTATCTAACAGGTATGCCTTGACTGACACCCTATTAGGAGCCGCATCATGGAGGGAATGCACAGCCAGTGTTCAAATTCTGCCTGGATCCACATAGAGGTCCAGCAGATTACTCTACCTGACCATAACAGAAGCCACTCAGCACACTAGTTACTTCATGTGAGAAAAAAACTTGATTAGAAAAAGCATTCATAGGACTAGCTGTGCAGGTAAGGTGTTAGTCTTGGATTTGGGCATCTAAATCTCCCTCCCCTCTGTCCTAAAGTCTTTTGCATTTAGCAGTCCAGAGCTCAGTTTCTCCCATCAGGAATGGAGATACTACAATTTCCTGACCTAAAAAAGTGACACAAATACATATGAAAAAAAGAAAAATAAATAAGAAATCTGAAGTTCTGAGATCTAA
This sequence comes from Psilopsiagon aurifrons, assembly GCA_025447955.1. NCBI lineage: Eukaryota > Metazoa > Chordata > Aves > Psittaciformes > Psittacidae > Psilopsiagon > Psilopsiagon aurifrons. Next base: position 1,105 of record JAOEHY010050702.1, read on the forward strand.
ACAGATGTTAAATTTAAATCAGACAGAGAAAAAAAACCACAAAAGTGCACATCTTTATTTCTGTGTGAACCTCCATGAACTTCCCCCTTGGATTATGCCTTTCTTGCTGTGTTTATGGGAAACTGAATAATGATCACATGGAAGAATATTACGGAAGAGTACCATTTCTTAGAGGCTTCAATTTGCAGATACGATAGCAGATAGCTTAACAGATATTTTAATGCCTAACTAATGCTGTATTTCCTAGTAAATGTATAAATATATCATTTTTAAATAAACAGTCCTCTAACTTCTTGTAATTACACACAGCTGTAAAAACCTGTTTGCTCAAATGTCAGGAAGCAACATAGAACTTTTTGCCTCTTCATATTTTCCCATATCACGAGGCAATTTATCCTGAAGCTTGAGGTGGTATATTTATCTTTTTCCTTTTTTCTTTTTTTTCATCATTAGAAATAGAATACCTTTCTTATTCTCTGACGGTGCATTCACTACAAATGATAATTATATTTTACCCTTTCCTCAGATATCTTTGCCTAGACAAAGCTTTTCATAAAGATTTTAATTAAAGGCAAGAGTATTGGAGGTCAGGGTTGACAGTGACAAGTGTCAGCTTCCTGTGATATCCACAAGTTCATTATCTGCAGACAGCTCTGCTATATACTTTGCCAACTTAATTCCATGTTATGCCTAAAATGTCTGAAATATATTCAGTTTCAAAAACAAAAAAAGTGAGTTCATAAACCCACAGAAGCCACTTACTTAGAATGAAAGATGGCCCTAAATTAAAGCCTTGATCCAGATGCTTGACTGCTGCCAAAATTTGGATCCAAATCTTTTCACTCAAAACCCAGTGATAAGAGACATATGAATATTTTAATACATATAAAATATTTTAATGCATATGAAATGTTTTAATACATTTAACTTTCTGCCTGGCTTCTTTCCTTAGAATGAATTAAATCAAAATTCCAAACTCTATAAAATCTGGGAAATCTTTAATCCAGCTCGAGACTCTGAGAGTTTGCCTCCCTATTTGAATTTTATACCAACTAAGAAGTATGATTTCAGTTTTCCACTCAGCCCAAGATTTAAATGCCCAAATGTCATTGAAAGGAAAAAATAACAAAAGAATGCAATTCCTTAAGCTCATTTCATTATTTTAGAAAAATTGCCGCTTATCTGTTCATTAAATAACACACTGTTGCAAAGTTTATTTCTTCTGTGCAGTACAGAGATGCTATTATTTAAAATCAGTCCATTTCATTAAATACTGATAATCTGTTTCTAAGCAGAAAATTTTAGAATAGTGAATTCCAAAGGCAAGGAGAAGCTCTCACCGTTTTTAGATGAGATGGTCTTGACTGACAGGAGAGAATCACTAACAATTTAAAGTTGAATTGAGCTGTACAGTTTTAACCTACAAGGCTGTGAATTTTTCTCACTGGATACTCACATTTTAACCACACAATCCTTCCATTGCCTATCCCTGAAGTCCCATAACTGCTACAGAAATTCAGGTCAAGGCTGGGAATGCTGGGACTGAAGAAAGGGGAAATGGACCAATAAGAAAAGTGTGTGGGACTGCTTAAGGCTGTAAACTTGAAGTATCCTGTTATACTAGCTCCAAAAGTTCACTCATAATACTCCTCTCTGCATATCCCAAGATGGTATGGCTGACAAATTCCACGTGCAATGAATATCTTTGGAAAGCATGTTAAAAATGCAAATCCTGCCATGAATTCTTGACTTCCATTTTCCCTTTAGAAAACAGAGCTATCACAGTAAGTTCCTTCAAAAAATTCCTTAGGATGCATTCTCACACTATAAATAATGAGTGATGGGAATATTACAGTCGGTTCAGTGGAAGAAATATATTTTGATCACAGGAGTTTTCTGTAACAGATAAGCCAGGCACTGTTTTTGACGATGCATAGAGAGCACAGAGTCTGAAGCACTGCTCCAGCTTTTGATATCTGCTAATGCATTTCAACTAAATTCTTCTCTTTCATTGTATTTTGTTTTCAAGAAAAGCTAAACAGCATCTTTGTGCTAATATGCAGATTATCAAATAAAGTTTTAAATAGATGCGGGATGCTTTGAGCTGGATTCTAAAGCAGATGGGAACCAACATAATTGAAGGAAAATAAGGTTGATATTCATATTTCCTGACACATATATATGAGGACAGACTGCAGCATTCTGCTCCTACTGAAGAGCTGGGATTTTGGCCAGAGAGCTGCAATAATCAGGTTGAGAGGACATAAAGGTAAAATGATGCCATGCATGGGGAATACTGTATGACTTCCATGATGTAGTGTAAACAGAGGAGCAAGACTATTTCATTGCTATTATTTACCAGAAAAAGAATCTGGGCTTCTTTCCTCAGATACTGAACTTTCAGACTTTTCTGCTTGTCAAAGTTCCAGGGACCAGGAATGCCTACAGCTAGTGAAATCCTCTTATTTGCAATTTAACAGTAATAGGATTTGAAGCTAAGTGCATTAAAGAATTTGGTGAAACATAAAACAATTTAACAATGTAAGTGCAAGTTCTTTTCCTTCATTCATTATTTTAATCACAGACATTTTCTTGAACAAGTTGGAGAAAACACTCCCAGGACCTGTGTTTCAGTACAGATTATCCCTTGCAGAAAATAACAGAAAAGACATGATATCTTTCTGTGGATATATATCTGCCAGCTATCTCATTAAGACAGGAAGAAAACAAGCTACATCAAGATTCTATTTTGTTCAGATACACTTTGCCTTAAGAAACAATTTTTTGGGCAGAAGCTTCCTCCAGCCAACATGGCCTACAGTGATTAGAAACTGACTATTACATGTTTCCCTTAACCAGGGACTCACAAAGGAACATTTCTGCCATCACACTTTTTGCCATCTGCCTCACAGTCACATGAGCAATGCATTCTTCCCATCAACCAAACTCCCTTTTTGTGCTCATAGACTTTATTAGGACCAGATGATCTCGGGTCTCACTAGACCTAAGCCATACAGACACAGCTGGCAGTAATCTAATTAGGCATAAACAGGTCTCATCTTCCCTTAAATAACCATTCATTTTATGACCAACTGGTATTTTCAGACACCTTAAAATTTTCAAGTGGCTAGTTGACTTCTTTAGCATCAAGAAGGGCATGTATATGTAAAGCCTCTCCATCCAGTAGATGTCTGGCCTTTAGGATACATGCCAAGACCACAAAAATACACCATAGACACAGAGACCTACACTTTTCTCTGTTAAAGCAATGCACATCTACAATAGTTCCTCCAAATTCAATTCAGTGATCTAGGAAGTAAATTACCTTGTTACATTTTTATTTACTATGAATGTTACGAACATATGGACTCAGGTGAGGCAGACTGCCATGAGTGCATAAAACATACACTGCAACCTTTCCAATTGGTCATCTTAACTGAAATGATGTCTTTGAAGCACTATCTGTATTTAAAACATTAATTATATCACTTCAGCTGCACTGAAAGTTAGAGAACCTGAGGGAGAAGTGAGTGACCTGTTAACTCCCTATCACAAATGAGCTTGTTTCAAGAGTATGCTAACCACCTAAGCTCCCAGCACCAGCTCAGGAAATCCATTAACAGCCCACTATGGGGGTGGTCCAGTCACATATCCTCCACTAAATAGTTATGTCAAGAGTCACAAGCTGCAAAGAAACCTCCACATTTTGATAACCCTACAGTGTTCTGCTGAATTTTCATACCATGGAGGATCTTAGTATGTGCTTCCCAAGATGACAGAAAACCTGGCTTAAATTTCAGAGCATCTGGGGACAGAACAGTGGATAACTCCTCTGTTGCATTAGCCTAAGGAGCTGAGTTTGCTGACTGCAGAACTCAGGATGTATCACCGTTCCCTCACAATATCTCAATCTTTTGAACAAACTCCACAAACCTCTTGGCATACAGCACAAACCTTAGGTATCTGCAAACCAAACCACCTGTCAGCAAATATATTCCTCGCTTTTTCTTTGAGGGACTAATTTTCCAAAATTTTCCAGTGGACCTTATTCCCTTATTGAGTGAACTGCACCTAGAAACCAGATAGGCAGTGGATTGAGTGTATCTTGCTTTTTTTATATCACACACTTTGGCTTCTCTTATTCATCCCATCTCTCCTAGGCATTTATTCTGTTGATTTTACTGTTCTAATATTATTTATATTGTAAAAGTACAAAAAAAAGGAATAAAAGCAGAACAGTAAAGCCTGTTAAACCCATATCCGACAGGTATAAATGACTGGATGAAATTTTGGGAACTGAAGAATTAGGACCAGAGTGCTCAAGCCCTGAATAAAACAGGAACTGGAGCTGGCCAGATGATGTTCCGAACACTACATTTTTCCACTGGGAAATGGCTGTCTCTGAAATGTCCAACTGGAATGAATCTGTTCAGAGAGAACAGCTTGGAAGCTGACTCCTTCCTTACCCTTAATGACAGAAGTCCTCCTCAGGTGACATCTGAGTTGTCAACTCATCTCCCAGGTGACAGGAAGATGAAAGCTTGTAAACACCCACAGATCATCCTTCAACTCTTCTGTGAGTGCCACCTCTCAAAGTGGCCTGGAATCCCAGACTTTGCTGTAGATCAGCCTAGGCTTTGCCATCTTCTTTGCAGATGGCTATAGGCCTGGGAGTCTTCAAGATAGGAGTATCTCCACATGGCTAGATTCTTTGCCTTTTTTTTTATCCCTTCCAAAGATCAGCAGCTGGCTGCAAACTGAACCCTTCAAAAAAAAGAAAAAAAAGACAGCTATAAAAGACAGCCACAATGCTGGTGCAATTTCAAAACCTCCAAATTTTTATCAAAACAGAAAATTCCACGACTTCTCAACTCCAGCAGAGAAAAACCCCAAATCCCTTCTTCTGTTCACAAACATGGAGTTATCAAAATTTCAGTCAACAGGAACACAGAAAACACCCTTTCCTGTGAAACCACATAACTAGGGATATTTCTTACCTGTTGCAAGTTGTATTTCAACCCATACCAATAAGAGAGCTGAAATGTCTGAGCACAGGGTGTAGAATACAAAGAATTTGCTTTCTCATGACTTGTCAGTTGCCAATTGCCAGCAGTGACCCATCTTTCAGTCTACAGAAATCCTCCACAGCTGATCAGCGTGCTTGCAAGTGCTGCTCATACATTTAGGAAGATCCGACATGAAAGCAGGACACAAAAAAATCAAAACCAATCAATCAGCCTCCTGCAGGTGAGGCTAAGGAGTGATCCTGAGCTCAAAAAAATGCTTGTGAAGTGAGAAAGGCTTTTATTGTGTTAATTCAAACTTTTGCAGGCAACTGCAGGCAGTCTGGATTCCATTTTGAGGTTAGAGGAGTTTGCATATGATTTGTCTTTTAAAAGAGATCAGAATAAACATCATCTAGAGAACATCAGTAATTGTGACTGGAAGTAAGCCTGTTAATTGTTAATTGATGAACTGAATACTGTATAAAGTAATGTTTTGAAATAAGATATGAAAAGACAGTAAAGCAAACTTAAACAGTCCCAGGAAAAAAAGCCTCCTAAAATATCAAAACAAAAAAGAAAGAATAGATGGAAGTGACTTAGGTCAGGCTTAGTTCTTGAGGAGGACAAGTGGAATACAAGAAAGTTTTTATAGTATGTTTTCCTCTGTTAATCATCTACTAATTAGGTCATCTTAAGAGCTATTACCATCATGTATGCCCGCATCCCAAAATTACAGCTGGCAAAGAATTCTTTCTTCTCCTGCAGTATTTGGAAAGTTTCATAAACATTGACTAACATGAACCTAGTATTGAAAGGCAGTCCTGGGTAATGAGAGGAAATTGGACAAGGAAAAGTTCTTGCTTTGAATGGGTGTCTGGGGAGAAGAAAACACTCCCAAGCAAGAAGGAAATCCAAGCAATGAATCTTCTCAAGAGCCTCAAATCTTCTCACTCTCAGTTGTTGACTTGGCTAACAGAGGCAAAAATTATGTTTTCTCTGCAAACCACAGAACAGATTATTCCATGCTAAGAAATAGCACCAGCTGCAGACCTTGTGGAGAGAGAGAAAACAGAACAGCAAAGCTAAGATCTTAAAACAAAAAACCTAACTCTCTGTCTCAAGTTGATGGAAGTCCTCCTAAGGGAAACCAAACAAAAGAAACTTACTAAAACCCCTCGATGGTTGTTGTTACTGCTCCAAATTGGGAGCGGACAACTGACACTGTGGACTAGTTCTGGATGTTACTGGAAAGGAAATAGCGAAGTGGACTCATGCTAACATTACAGAGAAGGGATACATGCATTTTATTCTGTTTCTGGCTTCACCAAATGCATTTGACCTTTCTCAGATAAGAATTATTTTGTACCTGTGTGTGCAGAAGGCCCCAGGAAGGATGCACTCATTTATTTTAAGTTTCTGCATGAGAGCTCAGCCTGATTTAGAACACACTTGGGAGGCAGCCTAAATATTTTGATTCCAAACATTTTTCCTGTCACTAACCACCTGAAAGCTTATAATTACAATGACAGACATCTGTCCAAATCAGATGTTATTTTCTTTTAGCAAGTTATCCGACCATAACAGAGAATACAACTCAATAAAATAAAAACATCGCCACACAGTTCTGCATCAATACAGAAAAGGCGCATCATCTTCCTATCCCATCCCTGTGGATTGTTGCAGTAGGAAAGAGAATTTGTGCACTGCTTTTTCATCTTTTCCAGAATTACTAAAGCTCTACCTTCTCTCCAAGTCCAAGGAAACTTTAATCTTGGATCACCTGGGAAGAGAAGAAATTTTTTTGCAGCTAGCCTACTAGCAAGCTCTGTCTCAAGAGTTTCAATTTTTGGGATATTTTGGCATAAAGACTTCTGTCTGGATCCCTAACAACCTGAGTCCAAAATGGAAAGACAACACAATGCAAGGCAGAGACAGATAACACAGATCTGTATGAGCTGATGTGGGTAAGGGCTCACTCCCAGCTCACATCTCTTCTTGGAAATGCAATGTTGTATGTGATACTCACCTGAGCTGGTGTTGTCAACTCAATGTCTGTGCTGTACTGCCTTGTTCAGTATAGACATGGAAAAGAGAAACACCCTTCCTTCAAATGTTGTATTAGCAGATGCAGTTGTGCAAATGGCATTCCCACCCTTCTTTGAGTCAAGGTCTCTATGGAGGAGAGCATGTCCTTGAAGAGGATATTCCCCCAGGACATCAGCTGAAATCCTGACTCTCCTGCCCTTAGAAAGCCCTCTCATAAGGTATCATCTCACAGGTCGGAAGCACTGGCAGCTGGCAATCAATAAATCATATGCTATAATCTCTTTAATACTAGTCTCACTCCTACCTCCTAATAAATGAAAACACTATGTTTCCTTTAATAAGAAATGCATGAAAGTGTGCCATTCATAAAAAGATTCAATCAAACATATGAAGCATATCCTGCTGTGACCCACATTTCCATAATGATGTGACCTTCTTTCTTGTGTGGCAGTAGGACTTGTTCAAGCAACTTTTGGTTTTTGTTGGTTTGGGGTTTTTTTTAACATGCTAGTCACCTCATTCAGAAAACCTGGACAAATGTTTAGGGCTAATTCCACAAACACAAAATCATTCTCCAATGCAAAAGTGGTAAATGCAACAATTTATTGAAAGAGAGCCTGACAGATCATGCATTTTCTTAGAGCAGAAATAAAAAGTCCTTTTTCTTCCTCTTACTGGAAAATATGGGGGAGTTTTAATTTAGGCCAATTAGATCAGAAGGAATAATGGAGAAATTGTTCACAAGAGAAAGAACCCCTTCTTCAGGCTTTTCTCTTATAAATAATTGCATTCAAGTCTGACTGCAAAAAGCTAAAATGTTATTTTAAGAGTTGATTTTGCAGAAATATTTTAAACATCTTTTGCCATCTTTGATTTCAACAATTGGAGACAGAAAAATGAGAAAACAACTGAAATTGACTCACTGGAACAAGGGAGTTCAACACCACTAACAAGAGAGAAGATTCCACAAATGCACTATCTCACCTTCTTACTAATCTCTTGCACACCCAGAAATCACAAAAGCAGTTATTTCACTGTCATGGAAAATCTTTATCCTAAGCAAAAAGTTTTCACTGAAAATACTCAAAGCAGTTACTGAACATTTATCTTTATAATAAGTTTTTGGAAGAACGAAATCATTTAATTAGGGAATTAGGTTGAATGCTGGCTCACTGAAGACAGTGGGAGTCTTCTACTCACTCCACTGGTGTGACAGTTTAATATTCAGAGTTCAAAAGGACTGTCTACCTGCTTAAAGTTAAGCAAGTGCTTAGATATGCTGCTGCATTGGGTCATTAAACTCAAGCTTATCTATCAAGTTTCTTAGAACTTCATATAAGGGTAAAAAAGTATTAATGAATTTCTAGAAATGGGAAATTGCTTCTTGTTTAATTCCCAGCTGAATGCTATATCCTTCTTTAAGTTGCGCAGATAAACTGTAAGTAAGGTCTTTTTAGCTGATTCTTAACATCCCAAATCAGCTAAAGGATTTATTCCATTTCTGTGGCAGATGCCATAGTCTTAACTACAGCAGAACACACCCAGATAAACAGCTCCCAATAAACTCTGATAAATAAAGATACTGTGTCACCTTTCCTCTACAACTGAAACTATCATCAACAGCTCTCACTCTACTTTCCCATCATGGCTTTCATCACTATAAAGGCCTAGTGCCAGGTCAGCATTCTTATCTGCTCCTTGGGAAGTAGCCTTTTCTTACTGTAGGTATACATTTAAGACCTCTGCCAAAGCCACAGGATGAAAATCATGTTGTCAGCAGCAATGACACACTGGCACAATCAGCTATGTTTATGTGAAGGTGAAGCTCAGCTGCGCAGGTCAAAACTTCTCACAGAAGCTAATACAAGCGTTACCACATCCCAATCTGTATGCAAAGCGCAATTTAATCTTGCCCTTTTCTCTTTCTACCACAAGAACACAGTTGTGGATTATTTTGAAACAGAACCCATACAAAAGGGTACAAATAACAGCATGCACATTTGTTCTCCAGGGAAAAAGCTAAGAGACACAACAAAATGTAACAGACATTGGCTTTGTCACTTCTTACAGACTGCAATATGCTTGGAGGCTGATGGTTGCAAAAGCCATGGAGGCACAGAGCACCCTGCTCCATGAACAGACTGTTCAGCCCACATTTAAAGCATTGACTTGGAACTAACATGCATTGTCCATAATGGGGATTTAATATGGAAAATGCTCAGAAGATAACCGAGCATTACTAAAAGAAGCCATACCACTTTTATACGTAACTCAGTTCCTCACAGAAATTGTCTCACATCAGAGATACATTCCAAATGAAATGCTCCAAGATACCCATATCTAAATGCCAACCTGATTACAGTACACAGGTGATCAGAGTACCTGTGGGCAAATTTCTCCCTAACCTATCCATCAGAGCCAAGGTATTAATTCACAGGAAGCTCAGCGACCACTTGAACTGTCCAGATGGGGATACAGCACGCTAAGGTTGTCAGGTTTCAGTGAAATCACTTAGTTTACTGTACCTCTTTGGCATGTTCTTTCAGCAAGCTCCAAAGACTTTGATCCTTGAATTGCAAATTCAGCCCAAATAAACTGCACATGGAGAAAACAGTTTATGATTAAAGTACAGCAAGGCTTTAACAGCTGTGGGTGTACGATTACTTGATATGCTTACTAAAATGTAATCATTTACAAAACTAAAGCATAGCTGTAAGCATAATTCTAGGTACTACTGGTGCTAAAATGTGTAATAAAAAAAATGACTAATTCTAACAAAACTAAACAAACATGCTTGGAAAATATGTAACAATATTCCTAAAAATGTATTCTTTTAAAACTCTAGCAAAAGTCATTGAAATGCCATTTCAGTCTACATAGCCTAAAACTCAGTTATAATAGAAAATGAATGATAATTCAGTCACAAATCATTCTTTCAATGCCTTATTTTTGGTAGAGTCAAAGCAAATCTCAGCATTATCTTATAGGCTTTGCTTGGTGTTGCTGAATTGAATGAAAAGTTTACCACAAAAAGCTGAGGCAATAACTAGCTGCACATCTCAACTGAACTAAGACACATGGAAAATGCTTGCTAAAGTTTATTTTAAAAGTCAGCATTTACAAACAAAACAAGGCAGGTCTTCAGAAAAATATAGTTCATTGCCATCAAAGCTCTGGGAGAACTTGATAGAGGCAGACTGCATTCACCAGCAGCAGCCCATGTCTAACAGTCTCCAAGAACATGACGACAAAGAAATTATCTGCTCTTCGTGGGAGCTTTGTGCTGCATTACGCACAACGAGCTGGTAAAAGGCTGCTCCCAGCAGAATAGTATGTCCAGCCACATGGACACCCGTGGTGCACAGTGGGGGCTCTGGAACACAGAGAGATACAGTTTGCTTGAGAATGGCAAGCAAACCTGAGAGACTGTCAAGCCTGCCCAGGCAGTTACAATACCATAGCTAAACACCATGAAATTTGCTTTAATCTCTTTTGCTTTTTTGCTCTTTTGCTGAAATTTGCTTTTTATCTCTTTCTGAACACAGTTTAAGTTTTCACAGAATAGGAGAAATAGTTGAGTTTATTTTCATTTGCTTCTCTGGTAAGCAGACATTCACAGTAAACTATGTGAAAACAGGCATTCAGTATTTAGGGCCTTTTATATCATTTTGATTGTCTTTTTTTAAAGACAGGGACTCACCCACAGTTAGCTGTAGCTACATGTGAATGTACAACTGCTACTCTGCTCTTTACTATTCAGTATTTTAAGGTCATCTACAGCATTAATCCTGTTTCATATTTTATTAAACTATCATTCTCTTCCCCAAAAAAATGCTATGTTGATCTCCTAAACCCTCTGTGGCTTCAGCTGTAATTCTCTTCCACCATGGATTTAGTCTGTTGCTCATCATTACAGCACTACACTTGCTTTAATAAAAATAGGAATGAATTTAGTCTTTAGTTAGCAACCAAAGGGCAAGGTAATGAATAGCTAAACAAACATGAGTATATAACCATTCGTGCAAAATGAATAGTGTGGGATACCTGCCTGAAATCCTCATTAAACCTTTACTTGGTTTATCCTAGTATCAACAGAATAAGGCAGAGTAGTCAACTAAGCTTTTGTAAGGATGATTTCTGCAACAGGTTTAATGCAGACCCTTAGCATTTCAAGATAAAGCCACAATTGAAGATTCAGAAACATAAGCAATTGTGTTTGATGTCTTTGAGCCAGAGTTCTACCTTCTGTCTAGATGAAGGATATTAGTACTGCAGTCAGAGGTACTGCAGTTCTTGGTCACTTATACAGTACTGTCAACACAGCACCTTGAAGACTGATAAGCAGAGCCTGCCCCAAACATACACACCAGCGCCAGGTGACACAGGCTGAATGAAGAACTTAGTACTTAAGCTGACACCCATATTGCTCTGTTTTAAATTCAAAGACATTACCTTTGACTCAGGAGCTATATCTTTGCCTTACTCTTCTATTCTGCTTTATACTCCCACTGCTATCGCTATCAGAGACAAGGTACAGGATTAGATGGATCTAGCCCAGATATGTCATTCTTATTCCACATGAAGTTTCATTAGCAAACTCATAATGCAGTAGAAACCTTGAGCTTTACAGAATATATACACTACTTTTCTATGTAGTTGTTAATATGGGTTAATAGCAGTTCGCACTAGGTATCTAGGGCTCTGAATCTTTATTCAGTAGCTCTGCCTCTAGGGTACTCTACTGCTAAATCAAGAGTATCCAATTTGCCAATATGGATACTTTACTCTTGTGGTGTGATTTTTACTGAGTCAAATATTATCTGTCCTCCCAGTGCTGACATGAAAGCAGAAGGTCAACATAAATCATGTTGATTCAACTCTGCATCACAAATTCTATTTAATTAAGATATAGGTTTATTGCCTTACTATTCCTAGTTGAGATCAAGCATGTAACAGTAAATTATCCCACACTGGAAAAATTGAGTATTAGTGGTCAAGGAAGCCCAGCATCATTTAAAAACCCTGCATTAGAGAGGGCAGCAAATGAAACCAGGATTAATACCCCCTCAAACATCCAAGGTACTTACCCCAGAAAGAAAAACTGCCAACCTATTTATACTTATATTCCAAATACCACAGCAGCAGGTGATGCAAGTATTCAAAATGTGTTTTTATTGGATTAGAAATAGGGAGCCAATCTTAGGGTAAAAAACCCCAAGCATAATAGGGTGAGAAGCAGTCACTGCCTATGACTGAAGACACCAATGGTTGAGTAACCACATGAAAACTACACCTTGAGGCTATTAGGTCTCCAGGTCAGGAAGGATAGGGCAGAAAGACTGGCAAGAGCTTGCCAGCACAGAGTAGTCTGATGTTGAGCTATAAACCTATCTCTCCAGCTTTGTCTCAATGCAAAAGCAGCAATTGACTGAACTCTGTGGACTTCAAGGTTAAGCCCCTCATATCTAACAGTAAGAAAATGTCTGCAGTACCTTCAGAAAGAAAATTTAGCTAACTACCAGTGGTTGAGTTAGAACAGAATTACAATGGTATTTGATTCATTTTTTACCAAGTGTTTCTGCTCTTTCAGCTAAAATTTGACCTTAAGTCTTATTTATTACCTCTAGTATGTTATTAAGCCTTCTCAGCATTGTCAGAACAAGGAGAGTTGGATGCCTGGTCTTCGCAGAAATAATGACAACAAGAAAACCACACATACACATTAACACATCAAAAGACCTGAGACTCATCCGGGTCTATAAAGACTGCAACCTGCAGAGTGGCTTCTGCAAAACTAATCTGAAACCTATTATTATATAATGCTGAGTTTTGAAAGAAGTGTTGCATAACAGGCACACAGGAACACAGATTACTTACATACACATTTCATTAACAAACCAAGAAATGCTATGCCTGCTTTTTGTGAGATTATTACAGAAACAGGTAATCCTCCTAATCCAGTCAAATGCTATTCTGCTCTCTAATTGTACCATCTTATCAATTAATGATTTGTTCATTGAATAGTATAGGTTGTTCTAGTCCCATTACCTCAAAAAGAATATGTTAGAGTTCCTCTACAAAAAAGAGAGGTTTTCAACCTGGGAAAGATGGTGTGGGGGATGTGCTTGAAGTCTATGTACTCTTACATGATAAAGCAAGCAGAGATAAAGATTGACAATTCCCTGTATCTTCCAAGGTGAAAAAAGGTCCATTTTTCGAAGCTGCTGTGAAACTGGTACAAAACAAATTTAAGAAGGGTGCTTCACAATTGAGTGAGTAGAGCAGATCTGTGAAACTCCTTAGCACTGTGCACACAGGCTTAAAAGCTAACAGGTACTTGCAAAGTTGCATTGTAGATCACAAAGCAGACGAGGCAAAAGCATGCTCAGGAAATTCTCTAGGGTGAGTATAGTCAGCCTGAAAAGTGCTAGGATAGAAATAGCATGGTAGTTTGACCTGTTTTCACACTTCCCCAGTGGGCATACACCCCCATGTAGGTCCACTCCCTAGAGATAGAGTTTTGGGTTTTGTGGAAAATTTCTATAAACAGTTATGAATGTTCTTATATCCCAGCAGGCTTGGAACATTATTCTAAGTTCCACTTGTCTTGCTGCAGCATATCAAATATTTTTTGTGAACATATTTTTCTTATGAACCTGAAGAACTCAAAAACATTTTCAAGATCTGACTTGTCTTTCCATATTTGAAGTTGCTCTGTACTTCAGATTTCTCAAAGTGTGTATAACAGGCCTTTGAGAATATAGTTTGAGTTTTCTGTGCAGAACTATCAGTTTTGCACATTCCAAAGATTACTGCAACACTTAATTATTTGAGTTGAAAAAGCACTGTAAAGACGGAGAAGGTGACATTTTAAAAAGTCTACCTAAATAACACAGACTTATCATCATCAAAGACAATGCTTAGATAATTTAATAATCTGAATTTTAAAAAATGCTATGTAAATGCTATTTTATTTCCTGATCATTCAGACTTGTCAGATATTTTCTATTTCACATCACGCTTATGCATACACTTTACATGCACATTTTTCTCTCTTGTGCTCAATTAACAAGAATTAAACACATTTGATGAAAAATGAAAAAGATCTAATTAAAAAGAAGAGGCCAGTAAAATCCTCCTTAGTCTGCCTCTTTGGTTCTCCGCAATTTCATCTTCCAAAGTTATTTTCTTATTCTAATTTGTGTACGTGTCTGAATCCACACATACATTTATGAAAATTAAAAGCAGTCCTACCACCAGAACTGAGTAGAAAAAATGTTTCAGAAACCTGCAGAATCTTTTGTAAATAATTGTGGTCTCTGAATGGAAGTTTTCTTTTTTCACTCATATGTAGGTGCTAGTGGTTTCCATGACAATTTTGTCAGTTTTCCATTTGCAGTAGTTTTTTTCACCAAAGCTTACATATGTTATTAGTCAAATATTAGCTTTAGCTTTTGCAGAACCTTAAAGCCTTCTTAACAAAAGCTGTTATGCCAATAACATTGGAGAAATATTTAGAGTCAATTTTGACACAAATGACATAGCCCTCTTGATAAAAACATAAAAAAAAAACCCCAATGACTACATATTCAAACATACATTTGATATCTTGCAGCCTCAGCAGCCTATTCAAAGCATACCATGCTATCATTCAAGCATATCAATACTTTGAATGCCATTATACAAGAGAGAGGTGTTTCTGGCAGCATTCAGAGCCATGACAAGCAAGACTAAAACTGCTGCATTTTCCCTGGTTTGTAGTCAAAAGCCCATAGATTCTTTAAGTTTCATAAGATTTCCCTTCCAGTCATAAAATAGGCCTTGATTCTCCCAAGTTTATAACGGGTGGGCTCATGAAAGTAGCCCAGTTTTCAAATCAAATGAGAAAAAAAATATATATACAGAGAAAAGAGCTTCTGTACAAAATAATTGAGCATTCAACACAGGAAGAGAATGATGAAGCTTCATTCATGGCAGAAAGGGTGAGACACTCCAGAAGCAATAGTACAGCTGAACCACTGAAATCCTCAAGTGGGGCCCAACTTACCCCTGCTTGGATGCATCTGTTGTCATGACAGACATGTCATTCTACAGTGAGATATCCCAGAAAATTAAGCCATTTGAGGTCAGGGTTTGGATTTGGGTGGGGTTTTTTTGTGGCTTGGTTTTGGGGGCTTGTTTTGTTGCTTTTTTTTCTTAAAGCAGAACATTTGATGTGATGTGTAATTCAGATAGGCTTGAATAAAAACATGACCCTGTAAAGCATTTAAAATTGGCACACAGGCTGGGGTGAGCATTCAGGCACCACAGCTGGGTGCCTGAAAAGGGAGAATCCAATCAGCAGTGACTGCACATGTATAAATCCTGTGAAGATGGGGAAAAAAAAGGAATGCTGGCAATTTTCTACCCTGTTTAGAACAGGGAGGACCCTGTACTGACCCCAAGCAAGAGGAACAGTAACATTTAGTGATTCAGACTTGAAAAGGCAAAATACTTTCTCTAATGTTTAGCGGTAGATGCCTTTCAGGAAGCATCTGGACACATGAACTGGAGGAAGGAATGAAAGCACATTTGGGAAAGCCTCAGATAGTGCCCAACTGTGCACATCTGTGACTATGCACACAGTTATGTACTGCCTGACATAGCCAAACCTCTTTTTGAAACTGAACATGAAGATTAAGCAATACAAAGCCAAACCAGAGAAGTGGAGAGTTTCAGGTTTTCTAAAACACAAAATGACAAGTTTCAAAACCCTTCTAATGCCACCCACTGCCATATTTGGGTGATGTGCATTATATTATGTGCACAGAGATGCACAGTTGCTATAAAGAGCTTTTATCACACATGGATGACAGGACAACAGCTCCTCCAGTCAGAATCATCCAAACAGGTCTTAGGAGCATTTAAAGTATATTTTAACACTTCAGTTCATTAACTCCTGTACACTGGGAAATTAACAGGAAGACAGCATTAGCTAAGTAAGCCAATGACTTAATACACCAGAACTAAGGTGAAGGTCTGAAGAGGGATTTTATTACCTTGCTGGAGTAGCACTTAGGCTGTTTCCAGGAAGTCACTAGCTTCTAGTGCAGTACCACAAGGACACTTTCCAGTGCTTGCAAGTTTCCCCATTCAGTCAGAAGACAGAACACAACTGTAGCAGTTTCAAGAGACTTTTCTGTTGCCTTTGTCATAGATGTTTTTTGAACTTTATCAGTTTATCCATCATGTTCTGCCACTTCTGTTGCTTCCATTGTATCCAAGCCAAGTATTGCATGCTCCTTTTCAAAACCTCAAAACACATCTGCACTACTATTTACATTTAGGAGGCTAAGCAGAAACCAAGCTACTCATTTTCAGTGTCTTAGGAGTCAGACCATTTGGCTTTATAAGTCGAGGTAGTTATCCTGCTAAGCAGAAAGGACTCAATGATATATCCTTGAGCACTACAAGGGGGAAAGAAACTGGACTGAACTCACACTCTGAACTATCATTTCTCCTCCTTACAATATCTAACTAGAATTGCAGATAACAGGCAAATAGTGATAGACTGCATCATTTGATTCTCCTCTCTTAGGTGAGCCTGTTCAAAGGTTAGCATTGCAATGAGTTTTTGTTGCTATCTTTGGATGTCACCAAATTCTGCTCTTTTCCATTAGGGGAAATTCACTGCCCAGAGAACAGCAGCAAAGGAGGACTCTGATCTTCTGCAGCAAGATCCTGGCTAGGAACATTTAAAATATTTCTGAAGCAGAGAAAAGGTTGCTGTTATAATCCATTGCTGAATTTGGTATTACTATACTGATTTTAAATGCCATGCAGTGTACTAACTGGGTATTGAGTTGCCCTCTGTACTGTACATATAATGAGAATCCAGTTCCTTTCTGCAACAGGAAAAAGGAATTTCTTCGAAAAGTCTGTTTCAGCTCATTATCCAAAATGACACATATATTGCATTATAAGAGGTACACAAAGCGGCAAGGTATCTTGATCTGATCAAGCAAATGATTAAAGACAGTTGCAGTGGGAAGCTGTAACTCTATTAGCATAACACTAGGAAAAGAGGCTACTCAGCTGGCTTTTCACATGCATAGCAACTTTCTTTTCTCATTCTCCTCATTCCTACCAAGGGATGAGCCTGTTTAGAAGGTGGACCTCCATTGAAGGATTTTGGGTTTCTCCACTATATACAAGGTCTATGGCAATGTTTCATCTCTTTATTCCTCTATTTATTCATACTGATAAAGCTATAAAACACCACACTCATAAGCCTCTCTTTTTTATAAGAGGCTAAAAAGGAGATTTCAAATAAACAAATAAGCATAAAAAACCAAAAACAAACATCAAGCCTTTCCCAACCTGTCTCCTTGGATACAAGAGACTGACCTCCCAGGAAGACAAGAAGTCAGCTGCCTGCATCTTTTTACTTATTGGCCTTGCACCAAAGCTGTGGGACTGTTAAAAGGACAGAAAACTCTAAAACACTAAACACATTATTTTCATAAAGACAGTAAACCTGAGCAAAGCAGTGCTGCAGATGAACTTGTCTGGGAACTTCTAAACCAACGCAAGAGATTATGCTGCACCCCTTGGGAAGCAGCTTGCAATTCCTGCTGAGCAGCTCTTGAAGAGCTCTCTGGCAAAAACAGGTAGTGAAGAAACATTTGGTGACACCTGAAAACAAAATTATCAAGTCACTAAAACAATGCAGTAATAAAATGAAGGTCTTACCATACAAAGTCATTTTCTATGCTTTATTTTTCAGGGCTATCAGTGCTTACCAAAACTAAACCTAAAATAGTACCAGTTTTGTTGCTTTTTGTTGGACTCTGCAACATTCTTTAATGTGGAAAGTTGAACTTTCATAAAATAGTACAATTCCCAGTTGCCACTCTAACAGCAGAAAGAAATCCTATTCTCTTGTAAAGTCCTCCCAGGCAGTCTAGACTTGCCCAATAGAGGTTGCTTCAACATTTTCCCAAGTGATTTTTCTTTTGCAGAAGATTTTATTACTTATACCTGACGCAAAACCACCTACCTTTACTGAAGATGAATATTCTTCACATCTATTCCGAGGCTGTTGCTATACATTGTTTATATTATCCCTATGACGTCCATTTCACTTCCCCTATTCTAGCATAAATTTCTCCCTCAGGGAGTTGCTCAGTCCCCTGATGTTAATATTCAGTCGTTTCCACCACTTCACACCAGCTACAGCCACACCAAAGAGGACATGAGTGCCAGTCAGCAAATGCTTCCTTTTGCCTGACCAGCAGAGGAAGAGTTCAGTCCAGAGCATTTGCATTATCTAGTTTATCAAAGTTATGGAAAATTTTATTATTAAACCTTACAGGGAGGGGAAAAAAAATAAATACAACCTTCTCTTTTTCAAAACTACCAGAGAACAAAAATACCAGTTTGGTGAAACTGGTTTCTCCCATTTCTTCATTAGTCAGCTCAGAAGACCAAACAACCCAATTCTTCCAAAGACAGCAAGTGCTGCCATGGTGCTTTTGTATCACCATGGCAGTAAAATAAATGTTACATATTTGGAAATCTTCAATGAAAGAAAGGCAGCATTGGGTGAAATTTGAAGACGCAGGTTCACATTTAAAGCACTAATGGTGGGGCACTGCCACCTCAGTATTTCCTGAAAAAAAACAACTTGAATAAAATATACCAAGAAGCATTTGTAAACCTGTTCACAGCCAGAGCAGTAGTTCAGTTCCACATATAGCAGTAGAAATTATTTGGGGAAGAAGAGATGCAAAATAAAAAGAAAAGGAAGAAGGGAAATTCTTCCCAAGGCATCTCTCAGTCTTGACACCAGGTTGCCATGTGCCAAGGGCTAAATCACAGCTTCCATGCACAACAAAGACTTGGTTTTAAACAGTAGTCAGTGAACCATTTTCTCAAAAATAAGGTTGTAAGTCAGTCAAATATTTTCTGTTAAAATACTTTTTTAATTGAAATTTGGACTTTCTAGTAAGTGTTGGGGAGGAAAATGTTGTAGGGTAAGTAGAGGAAAAGTGTAGGAAACAGAGAAGTGTAGGTTTTCCACAGAAAATGTCTATTCCATCTCAAATTTGAAGTTTTTTTTTATAAGTTGTAATAGTCCAGGAACTTCATGATACATACTTTGTCTGAACTGGGCTCCTTCAACAGATTATATCTAACTATCCAACAATCTTGTAACTTTTATTATGAGATCTATCCAGACGAAATATCACCTCATATATTGGGAACATAAGACAACTATCTACAGCCTCCAACAGTTTCTTTCAGCAGTGCTTTTGAATCAAATTATTTGGTGTACAGGCAAAACTTTCCAGTCCTTTCAGAAAAGTCATTTTTTCACCAGATTTTCTGTAAAAGACAATGACTTTCCAGTTAGAACAAAAAAAAATAAAAGAAAAAAGAAAGATTTGTAGGTTAATTAGTCCCACAGATGCTTAGCCAAAATCCATGCACAATAAAATATGGTAGTAAAGTAGCTTAGGATTTTAAAAGGCAGAAGGAATGTTCTGTGTGTAGTCTGCCTCAGCCCCAGCCTAGCCTAGGATATTGTGCTTTAACTCATTTAATCTCTGCATGTGAGCTTAAGGGTCCAGTTTACTTACCTACACGAAGTTGCTCTCAGGATGAACATTCATAATTTCAAGTGTTTGGAAATATAAGGATGGACAAGACAGTAAGATATATCACACATTAAAAGTAAGGCTGTCATGGTTTAAGCCCAAATGATAACTCAGAACCATGCAGCCACTTGCTCACCACCTCCTACTTCCCACCCCTCTCCCATGTGCCAAAATATGAAGTAAGCCTGAATATGTAAGTATGCGATTCTTGCATACATTAAAGACAATCAGCTAGGATAACAAAAGAGTAATTTGGGTTGTGGTTCGTCCTCTTTTTGCAGAAGCGTGCTTAAAGTTTATATAGAGAAAATATATTCCCTATGTATGCTTGCTTACTGTAGATATATATTGAATTTTGCAGAATTAACATATGGAAGGTCTCAGACCATATTAGCATACAATCTAAATATAATCAGTAATTATATATGATGTCATCTGAAACTAATTCAGTCCCCTTCACAGCAAGCCCAGAGTTTGAGCTCGCATCATACTGGCCATGTGTGTTCCAATCTGTCGTGTCTCCTATCTCCTTCTTCAAAGGCATACAGGTGCCTCAGTGTCACCTCCCATGCTGTCCATTCCCCACAGGGCATGCTGTCCAAGTCCACCTGCCAAGCTACCTCACTGTCAACATTTGTTTTCCATGCTGCTTGTAGGAACAAGGACAGTTAAATACAATGTCAAATCCACCCGTGAAACATACAGCTCCCTAAGTTGACCATATGACCATTTTTCTTCACCCTTGTTACCTTCCTGTCTGTAACACTCAATTCTTTTTCATATTATTTTATATCAGAGACTAGGCTTATTTGGGCCAGAATCTGCAGACTGAATATGTGGCTTGCTTCTAACCACATGAACAGATTGCCTAGTACAAAACCAACATAATGATTATGGCACTATTCTTAGTTTTTTCTTTGCCACTAATTCTGCTGGTATGAATAGCAGTTGATGAGTACTTGACACTTCTAAAAAGCAATCTTCCTGTCGTGGTTTAAGCTGTAAATCAGCCACGCAGTTTGTTAACCCACCTCCCCCTCCTAAAAGAGCTGCCACGGTTTAAGCTGTAAATCAAGCAGTTTTGTTCACTCACTTCCCCCTCCTTCTTCCCCCCCCACTCCAAAAAGGGGGGGAGGGGGAAATGGGGAG
>JAOEHY010050704.1:0-12907 GCA_025447955.1 Psilopsiagon aurifrons
CACAAGTCAAAAACACAGTGCTGCACCAGCTACTAAGAAGGAGAAAAATGACTGCTACTGCTGAACCCATGACACTTTCATATGTGTATAATTGTCAGAATAACTAATATGTTAATAAGCATAAAAAAGAATATAGCCCTCTTTGGATTTAAATTGGTATTTGTATTTTTATTGGTAACTTTTATATTGAACATAGATATAGAGAAAGTGTCTATAGGAAGCAAATACTATTAAAGTGGAAAAGTACAACATCAACAGCAGAAATACAAATTTCTTTTCCTCCCATTCTGACCAACACTAGGAAGTGAGGATTGGAATACTGAATATAAAATATGTGTCTTTTATGTTACTTGAAAAAGAGACAGATAGATGAACATTATATTTCAATGAACTTCACAGATTAAGTTAAATAAGCCCAGACTTCACCTTTTTGTTGAGACTCTCCTTATTCAAAATCAGTTTTGAATTTTTGAATAGCTACTTTAATTTTCTAGAAGCGAGTCAGATCAAGCTCCTAAGGACTAAGCCAGGTGAGTTTTGGTCAGCAGTGATTTGGACTAGGTTTAAACAGATAATCTAAAAGTGGAAGCAGTATTACTACCATTCACCTGTCTTATCCTTGATAATTCCAGCATATGTAAATTGTACATGTGCTCTGTCTCTCACACTTTCATATTTCAGTATTCTCAGACAATCTGCATGAATTATCTAAGAGCAACTTCCTGAGAATGATTTGAAGGTTTTTTCAAACAAGTGATATTCTATTTTACTCCACACATGAACAAAGCAGCCCTCAAAAGAGGTTGATTCATTTTTAATGAGTTATCAAGTAAAAGCAAAATTCTGTAGTGGTGCCTGAATATGTCTAATACTTGTCTAAGAAATATTATTGCAGGCTGTTATTCTAAAATACTTTGAATAACACCACTGACACAACTACTCAGCATTGAGAGTTCAATTAACTGATAATGAAATAGTGTAACTCCTTTCATTTGATTAACACTTAGAGATATATCTTCCCACTTATGTTTACAAGTAACTAACTCCCTTCTCTCTCACTGATAGGGAAATAAGCCATTACAAAGTCAAAGTGCTAGTTAAACAACATAGAGGAAAGCAGTACTGGAAATGGGAACAGAATCATGAGCTGGCTGTATTTTGAATGCTCAGGTCATAGCAATTAATTGTGTCTTAAGTAACACAATTTTTTAGTTTTTTTTTAATGCCACCCAGTGTAAAGAAAGCATCATTAGCATTTATTAAAATTATATCCTTGGAATCGGACATAATTTTAATATTTCAGAAACCTATGGACATTACTCCTAAATAATTTCCAATTTCAACTCCTAAGTAATAATTCAAAGGCAATCTTATTAATTAAATTTAATTATCACAGAATTTAAAAAAAAAGTGTAAATTCATAGGCCAAGATGTACCTAAGACAAAGAGTTAAAAAAGTAGTGGAGATATTCCCAAAAGCATAAAAAAACAGTTCTCCCATGCTCAAGCCATCATGTCCTGTTATCTTCAAACTTGGAAACAATGTTTCCTGGGGATAGAAACTATTTGCAATCAGTAGAAAATAGGAATCAGAATGTGAGCGCAAAAGGTAGAAAACTTGTTTTTTGAGGTTCTGCCACAGCCTTTTCCAGGATCAAGGCTTATGGGGCCACAAAACTTTATTTGACAAGTTAAGTCCATTCTTGAAAGCTTAAATTGGAAACAAACAAAACAAAACAAAACAAAAAACCAAAAACCACCAAAACCACAAAAAAAAACCCACCAACTGCAAACAAACAAACAAACGCACCCACCTGTCTTTGTTTCACTTGGGATAAAGTTAATTTTCTCCCAAGTAGCTAGGCAGTGCTGTGTTTTGGCTTTAGTCTGGGAATAATGCAGATAACACACATATAAATGATGGTTTAAATACTGCTAAGTAGCACTTACCCTGATCAAGAACTTTTCAGTCTCTCATGCTCTGCCTATGAAGAGGGGCACAAGAGACCAGGCAGGAGCAGAGACAGGACACCTGACCCAAACTAGCCAAAGGGGTATTCCATACCACATCACATCATGCCCAGTATATAAACAGGGGAAATTACCTGGAAGGGCAGGGCAGACTGCTCCTCTGTTTGGGCTGGGTAGGAAGGAGGAAGCGGCTGCACAGTACTTTGCTGTCAGCTGGTGTTAAACCCGAACAAAAAACCACCCCTAAAAAAAAAAACAAAAAACAAAACAAAACACCACCAGGGTAGTTATTTCATTTTTTGTAAGTCTGATTCAGATTTCTTCCTTCTGTATGTTAAGCCATTTATTTGTCTTGAAATCAATTTGAAAAACTAGAACAGCTACAATGAGATTCTCCAGTGATATGAAAACTTCTGATTTCTTAGAATCCACCAAACTTTAAATTTGAAAGCTCCCACTTGGAAGTTTCTCTCTGTACCAGCTGCTTACTCTACCAACCCTGGTAGATTTCTATTTGAAAAATTCCAATTCACATTGAAAATTAGTTCTTTAATATATGCAAAAGGGAGTGACACTGGCAATACCCTCTGATTTTATAGCAGTCCATATGGAAGGCAGGACCATATCATATAAGATTTACTTAACCTGAAGCAATAAACTCAGAGTACCAAGATTACAAAATGTCTTTGGGTAGTACAGACTTAGTCTACACATAACTCTGTGGAGGGCTGTCAGAAAGAATCATTTTGATAGGGCTAAGGAGAACTCACTTTTTGTGATTTGTAATAAATTATTGCTGCTGTGCACTGAATCTTGGAATGCTTCCATATAAATGGATTTTCACTATTCCAGCATTCAAACTTCTCAGTCCAGAAGACTCTAAGAATTATTTTAGAAATGCAGTTGTAGCTGAGAAGAACGGATGTATCTTGGGCAGCTGCTTAACTGAAGCATAGACTTTGTGACCCTTTCAGAACTAATTTCAGGAAATCCACATGAAAACTTGTATACTGATACCTTGTGTCTCATCATTGCTTTTTCACCTTTTTCATTAGTCTTTCAGATCTGTGTATTCCAGTCAAATATATTGGATCCAGTCCCATGCTGCACTTTCGTTATTAAGATTTAGTTTGGTTTCTATTGCTTGGATGTCTAAAAACAATAACCTGTGCTTTTGGTCTCTTATAATGCAATACTTGTTTATCCTAATTTAAATTTCATGGTGCTGCTTCCACATTTATACCAGTATAATGGATAGTAGCAGTTTGTCCAAAACATACCTCCTTTTATTTTTTCATAAAATCCTTTTCCGTATTTCTAGTCTTTAAAAGTATTTTCTCTTTATTTCTCCCTCCCTTTCTTATTTTATTAAAATATTCACATTTTTAATGAACTTTCTGCAGACTTAACTACCTCTCCCGCCAGGAAGTAATTCCTGTTCTTATGCCTTAATAATAATTTTTTTTATTGTTTCCATGGAATAATCTTGCAGACATTCATTCATGGCCAGTGAAGATAGTAATGTGCTTTAACTACTCCAGTCACCCCCATATCAGTACCCAATATTAATAACACCTGCATTTCTATTTATGTACATATTTCTTTGACATCAGTTCCATTGCATTGCTCCCTTTGGATCAGTCTAATAAAGGTGGTGTAATGTTTGCAAATTCCAAGAAGCTTTCCTCATATGAGTTTTCTAGTGTTAAGCTAAATAATAAATGGGCATGACCTTTATGCATTTGAGTTGGCTGCATATCCTGAAGGATTACTCTCCTCCTTATCGTGTCACGATTCTTCATGTGCCTGCAGTCTCAGCTCCAGTAAACAAAGCAAAGGCATATCAGCTACAAAAGCAGCACCAGAAATAGCCTTTCTCACAAATTCCAGGCCAATCAAGATGAGTGAGGCAAGTGTCTAAAACTATGGATTTGAATGAGGCCTTTTATGCTAGAGTTTGAAGCCATGATGAACAGCTTGCTGGGATTATTTCTTTTTTTCCCTTGGAAGAAATTTTGAGGAAAATGAGAAGGGAAACTTCAAATTTCTATATCGTAATTTGTCACCCTAGATAATTCATTAAAAAAATGGACTACAAACCATTGGCTTAGTTCTGATCTTTTCTATAAGACTGGCTCACAGTCCCTTATTCACCATGATGTTTTCTTTAATGTGTAGTGAACTAACATATGTAGTCTGACCATACATACAGTTCTATATCTAGCTTTGTAAAAGATGTAAACCATTTTTAACCCACATCTATATATAAATATGTTTTTTACTTATATAATTTCTGTCTACCATACGTTTTAACTTGGCAATGTTTTTGTTTCTTTTTAGAACATGTAGTTTCATAGTTGTTGACAAGAAATGACGCATTAAACTCTATTTGATGATTTGTTTTCCAAACACACGTATCTCAAGTAGAAGAACAAGAAATATCACAATAATTTGTATTACATATATGTTAATTCTGGCAGATAAATATTTGGGTAATTAGTTTGTCTATAGTACATATAGTACTATCACATTAGTAGAAGTCAGCATTTTGAGAGGACTGGTGTACCTCCCAGCAGAGACAAACAGATTGCAGTCTGTTTTTTTCATTTGACATACTATGCCTTAGATAGAACATCTCAGATGAAATAAGAGATTGTGCAATGCCTTTAACTTCAATCAGTAATGGGTCACACCCCAAAAATATCTGTGTCCATGGCTATATTTTACTGAAGTCAAACCCAATTTATCTGCAACAGTCTGGCATTTATTAAAACCCTCTAAAACTAGCCAATAGTCCTTAAGATAAAATATATTGAAAATAACTTATTGAAGCTAAGAAATAGTAGTGATGGTTGAGAAAACACAAGAAAAATACAAGTGCAAATTTTATTTGGAGACATTTTTCCTTTTTTGTATGAGTTGATGCAAAGCTGCAAGGGTTTAGCAACAAACAAATAAATATTCTCCATTATTTTATATTTTCCTTCATGTTCTCCAGCTAACTCAGTTTCATGCCAATCACTAGACTGAACAATTTATGATTTTCACTGCAACTTATTTGTTCTTGTATATATCTTATGTTTTGAGGAAATGAAAACATTTACCTTCATTTTAAAATTGACTTAATACAGTTTTTTAATTAATTGTATGAAATATTAAACATAACTATTTAGTGTAGGTGCAGTGTAGTGGGAACAAGGTAGAAACAATACGCTACAACCAATCAGTGACTGGTTTAAGTGATCTGTAATGGCATAGAGACCTTGCAGTTTCTCTGAATCGGATCTCTGTTCAGTATACATCAAGGTAGGCCTACTGAGGCTAGTGGATACCTATGGATTTATAGCTACTGAAAATCCATGCTTCTTGAGATCAGAAAAGGCCTTACATTAAAATAAACCTCCTGAACAGTACCAGCAATAGAAGACCATCACTCATCAATTACCATATTACCCTAACCCTAACCCCAACAATTTACCTGTGGGTCCTCTTTCAAGACACCATCAGATTCCATTCCATTCCATTCCATTCCATTCCATTCCATTCCATTCCATTCCATTCGTCTAGCCTAGTCTACTCTTGTCTAAATCACATGTGATTTGGTTCTTGAAGAATAAATCTAGTTGCAGCAGTCTGTTTATATTCATATAAACCATATCCAGATTTGTTTTTTGTGGGTTTCTTTTCCCTTTAATCTACATAAAAAAGGGACATCTATTTAAAATTCTAGGCACAGAAAAATACTTTAAGCCTTTACAAATGACAGTAATTTTTAACAAAATGGCATCTGAAGAAAGCTACTGTTGAAAATAAAAGCCTGAATAACTGATAACTTTTGGTGTCTCTGTTTTAATTCTCTCTTTTTTTAAAAAAAAAAAATCTGTCCTAATTACAATAATAAGTTCCACCATGATGAAGTGCTAACACCTTCCTCTTGTCCTACATGGAAATCTGGATTAGGCAGAGATCATTAGGATTTCAGCTGCAAATATGAAAGCTTGGATTGCTTTCTTAGAATGTCCACTCCTAATAAGTACTTTTCCTTTTACTCATCTTGCACATAAGTCGTATGAGGAATGCCTGAGGGAACTGGGAGTGTTTAGTCTGGGGAAGAGAAGGGTCAGGGGGGACCTTGTCGCTCTCTACAGCTATCTGAAAGGAGGTTGTAGTGAGGTGGGGGCTACTCTCTTCTCTCAGGTAACAAGCAATAAGACAAGAGGTAACAGTCTCAAGCTTGGATATTAAGAACAGTTTCTTCACAGAGAGGGTGATCAGGTGTTGGAGCAAGCTGTCCAAGGAAGTGGTGGGATCACCATCCCTAGAAGTGCTCAAAAACAGTGTAGATGAGGCCCTTAGTGGTATGATATAATGGTTGTCTTGGCAGTCCTGCTAATTTTCCAACTTAGTTGATTCTATGATTATATGATTATTTTCAGTAACGGAACAGAAACTGCAACAGCTGACTGATAAATGAGAAAGGTATTGACAGGCCAGCAGAGACGCCTAAGTGGTGTTTTTTATAAAAGTACATAATAAAATAAGAGAATGATCTAATGAAAAGGAGAGGCATTGTTCAGAATGGTATTTTATCTTTAGGTTTCTCCCTTCCATCACAGCTCAGTAGCCTATAATATTGTTTACATTGATGACCATTAGGCAAATTCCTCCATTGTATTTAGCAGACTGTTTCCCCAGTAAGCAACCTGACATCAGAGGTCTGCTTTCACGTCCTACAAATCTGCTCTTGGAACTTGTGTTTAATTATTATTTTTGTAGCCAAAACCACACCACAAACAAGAAGACATGAAACTGAAGCAAGTAGATTAAGAAAAACAGCATTATCTCAAAAATATTTATCCAAACTCTTCAGTGAGCATCTATGAATAATTAATGGTTTTGAAATCAAGTCTAATTTGCAGTTGGTAATCAAAATCAAAACAAAACAGAGCAAATTAGAGTTCAAGAACATTGGGGGTGTAATCCTTTGGGGCTCTGGCTATGTTCCAGCATGCTTTAAACTGTAACCTTCAAACTTCCTGTCAAAGTTCTATTTGATCTTTGACACCAACAGCTGCTCAAAACTGTTTGAATTCATTATTTACCACTTTAATCAGTAACATCAGTGACTGCTGGACTTTGTGAAGCCCCACATTCCATACCTTTTTGCCCCACAACAAGCCTCTCCAATTGATGCCTTTATCTGCTTTGCATAATTTTGCTACAGAGCTCAAGAAGCACGAAGGGCCTAACATTTGCCCTCACACCATAGATGAGTACTGTCTTGAGGATTAAAATATTTTTTATAGCATGACTTTTAAACATTGTCATTCTTCAACCTTCAGTCTTTTGATGCTTACTCTTCAAATTCATAGAGCAGTAGGTAATACAAAGCTTTAATCTGAAATACTATCTGAAGCTGTTTAATTGTGATTTTTGATGGATCGTTGTGTTTTTGACTTTGCCGTGTAGAACAATTACAGAAGAAAGAAGAAAAAAGAATCTTTTTAAAAGAGTCTTGCTTTTCCAGATGTAGATACTGGTTTAAGAACGGGTTGAAGGAAGTGCATGAAGAGAAGCGACAGACAGAAATACTTCATTGGCACAAAAGCTGCTCTACAATAGAAAACACAAGTGGAATTCTCACTCTGAAGTTCTTTCCCAGGTGAAGAAGAGAGTGCGGTTATCCTGAGAAAAGGAGGATTCTTGAAAAGAAGTCAAGTTACTTATATTCTGCTAAGTTGCTACTATTAATCTTGAATAAAATATTCTCTAATGCAAAAAATTGTGTCCCTGGATGTTATTACATACCTCAATTTCTTTTTTTTACTTCTTCGGTTTCAAAGGAAGCTTTATGAGTCACTTGCATGAAACCACATCTTTCCAGTTTATTAAGGCTTCATGTAAAAAAATTCTACTTCAGAACAACTAACTTAAAATCATTATTCCAAGTTGAGTTGAATAATAAAAAAATTATTTATTTGCATTTACATACTAAATTCTTCTTAAAGGCTTTCCACATTCATCCTTGAGAAACAATGCTTTTTTTCATTTGCATATTTTCACAAGAAAATTATTTTTCCAGCTTTGAATTATTAAATATATGTATGCATATCTATTTCTGTGCATATCATTTCTTCAGTATCCTACTCTGTTCCCATTGAGGTACCTGTGTGATGACAGTACAGCAGGGAAAGGATAGGAAATTAAAATGGTTGAGGTTTTGTGGGGTTTTTTTGTCAGATTCTTTGCTGGCATGAATCAACTGCATGTTCAACTCCGATTGAAGTGTTACACTCCAGGTCAAACCAATTGTTCATTGAAGGTCAGAACTACAAACTGGTAGATGGAAACTAGCACTAGCAGCCACAAGCCTGTTAGGAAGACCTCAACAGTTAATAATTAGGGTAAGTGAGAGAGTACAATTGTCTAAAGTGGGTACAATTTTTTTAGCAGCAGCTGCTTCAGAAAAATAGAAAATATGATAGAAATATTTCATCCATTTTATCTTTTAAAAAAAAAAATCATTATCCCTATGTAAAGGGATATCCAGCCTTCTCATTCACCAATGGATCTGTGATTCCTGCAAGAAATCAGCCAAGTAATAATGGCTTGGTGAAGAAACTGCAATATAACGATCTAAAACCTTTGCTGCTAAACCTTTATATCACTGTAATTCAGAGGTGTTTATCATGAAACTGAGATAACATATCACAACAAAATATTTGTAGTGCCAGAATAGTAGCATAGATATCTCATAATATGCTGGTCGTGGTACACTGAACTATATTTTTTTGTCCGTAGCTCTCTATTGCACAACTACTTGCAAAGTTTGTCTCTGGAAATAAAAACTTTATTTACTGTCTCTGTGGGCTAAGTAAATTCAATGAGCATCTTAATAACAGGCAAATTATACTTTTCAATAACTACCTTACTGAAGAACTTTACGAAGACATGTATGGATGTGCTAACCTTAAAAGAAAACAATTCAGGGTTGGTTTCATTTTGGTTTGATTTGGTTTGTTTTAGTTTGGGGAGGGCTGTCCAAATTCCAGAGAGGTCTAAAACAAAAATTCAAGAAAAGGTAAGATAACATATATGATACAAAAGCATACATTAAGAATGCTTTAGTCTGTCAGTAATTGCATTTTTGCTTTCTTAATTTCCATCTGGAAAAGTATTATGAGGATTATATTATAAGGATTGGGAGAAAAGACTTTTCTTGTGGAATGCATTTGCCAAAAAGTTACAATGCACAATCAAACCATATTTGCACTTAAACTATTTATTACATAGTACATTATTTTGCATAACATGGTAAAGTCCTTTAAAATTCTGAAATACTTCAAAGGAATTTAATTGTATAACTACAATGCAACAACATTTGCATGTCTAGAAAGTGTGAGGTACACATCACGTATTAATTTTTAAACATGTTAGAGTCTCCCTGAACTATCTGTGTAAATACCTTGCTGAATCATTGCCAAAATACTATGAACATCTTCACAGTGCTTCAAATTCTTCATTTCAGGACACTGATTTCTTAACTGTCTGGAGGAGATTTTGAAATTTCTTAAGAATCACTTAATAATTCTTTTTTCTTGGTAAAGAGGGGCTTAAAAAAAAAAAAACCAACAAAAATCCCCTCAAAAAAAACAACAACCAAAAAACAGCTTTATATAGTAGTTTATTTTCTGTGTAAGCATATTTCTTGGCTAAATAGCTCTTTCAGCAATCAGATAAGTGCTATATTTACATAAATCCTAACTCTCTTTTCCACCTTTAATACATCTGGGCTTTGTGGACAAATCGATCTGCTTAATTAAAGAAATATTTCACAATTGCATGTGATTTAAATATAATCATGCTTTCTGTCAATGTTTTCAGTGAATGGAGATATGGGTAAAAAAAAAATAAACCTATTTTTACATTATTTTTTCTGGATGTGGAATCCAGTTCCAAGCTTTCAGTGGGGTGAACTGTACTTCAGCAAATTTTATGAAAAATGTTAGCAATTTTATTGCCTAAATGAATACATTCTGATAAAAGCCCCTGGGGAAATATCAGTTCATGCCCATTCCAAATTGTGACATTGTTTCGTTTTCTGCTAGGAAGAACAGAAAAAAGGGTTCTGTTTACTCCACTAGCAATCAAGAAATAAATTCAGTGGGGAACTTGTTTACTGATGCCGCAAGCACGCTGCAAAGTCCTTATCCAACAGAAAGGTAATAAAAATGCATTTCAGTAGGTCAACACCTTTAGCACAAAACGAACAAACACATTCAGTTTCTATCAGGGAGAAGTTTCTAATGGAGCTTTAAAACGCTAGCATGTAACACCTTCACATCCTAAAAATTGTGCAGCTTGTTACTAGCTCTGTACATACTAAAAATATGCTTTGCTCTACTGTTTTCATGCTCAGACATTTCCAACAACCAAAGCATCTGCAACTATTATGTGAATGGCAAGAGTTTAACACGTTGTTGTTAGCATTCTAGTTTGTATGCATTCTTTTGACCACTTTGCACCAGAAATGCTTCAGGAGATGGGTGCGCATTTTGACAGAACACGATAAAAAAACATAGTTACAATGAGGTCATGTTTTGCATTTCTCTTTCTTGGCATTTTCTGCATAAGAACCTAAACCTTTCTATTGAAAATATTCATGTGCCTTTATTTCCTATTATTTTTCTCTGTGTTTGTATTTTGTGTGTGTGCATGTGTGCATTTCCCCCAAACCTGGCAATATACTTCTTAGTTAAATTTGACTGACTGATCAGTAATGCTGCTTTTCTGTGATTAAGATCATTGCAAGTCACAGCAGTAGCCTACTTTACAAAAAAGCCCTTGAAGTAGCTTTATAGGGAAATGGGTTATAAGACATGTTAATGACAAGGGGAGAGTAGACATCCTTTTTATTTTTCTGTAGATCAGTAGATTCTGAGATAACCTCTTTAAAGACACTGTTGAGATAGGAAATCTTCTGTTACTCTGTTTATTTTCCCATCCTGCAAGGTATGCTTGAGATTGCAAGGAAATGTTCAAGAAACTATTTGACAATATTTGTTATCCACTGTATTAATCTGAGGTATTTTTTGATTATGCACAAATAATTATTTGGCAAGACAACAGTGAATTGGCCTTCCTAGTATGGATGTTGACAGCAAAGCACCACTGCAGCTTTTATATTTACTTTTTACTTTTACTCATATTGTCTCTACTTAAGGCAAACTGTTTACAGAGAAAAAAAAAAAAAAAAAAAAAAGTTGTTGTAAAACCAGTGCTGTAGAAATGGATTTTAACGAAAAATCTGAATGAACTGTCAGATGCAGTTAACATTAGACGCCGAATTTTCATTAGTAAGTGTAAGAAAAGTGCATAAGCCTTGTTGGTTCCTCTGCCATTTGGTGAAGGGCGTTAGTATAAGCACATTCCAGGAACCTTCTGGATTACTTGTGACCTCGTGCTGTCCCTCCAGCACATACTGGGGTGGCTGAAGTCCCTCATGAGGACCACTGAGATAAGGAAGAGTATGTAGATGAAAGTGACACAAAGTTAATTTCATTGAAGATGCACAAAAAAGTGGATGATAAATTGTGGCTTTATTTCCTTATCAATAGCACTTACTTTTCATCTGTGATAGAAATTATAATAGAACTCTAAAAAACAAAACAGTAGTACCAACAGACATTTCACCGAATCAGTCTTGAATGTAAATGCATAAGGAAAATGAGTTTACTGATGCATTTAGAGGGCAGGAAAAATCTCACACAGTTCTAATTTTATAAAAATGTAAATATTAAGTCTGGTGTTATGGAAAGCCTGAACCATTTGTTTGGTGTGCCTGCAGACACATTGATACTAGTGCAACAATTTAGCTTTAAAATGTTCTGACTCATTTTTTCCCATCTGACTAGGAAAAAACAAAAAATTTTTTTAGATTTCTAGATTTCTATTTTTTCTTTGGATTTTCAAGAAAATTGAATTTTTAATTTACGCACACAACTGTATATGCACAGTTAGAAATGTGAAGTTTCTATGTATGCAAATGCACTTTCTGATTACTCAAAGAACCTCATGCAAATACAGAACTTACTGCCAGTCTTACCACGAGGCATGTTGAATGATCTTCAAATAAAGAACAATTTAAATAAAAATGCCATAGTTCCTTTTTTAAGTATCTCACTATTATTGTCCCTGAGATTTTAAGACATTCTTCAGGTTGCAGAATTTGTATGCAATGCTTATTTGGAAAAATCAGATTCAGAATAGGAATTTTATATGCATGCCCTGTTTTGGGCAGTGATAAAGTTAATTTTCTTTGTCGTAGCTAGCATGGGACTTTGTTTGGGTTTGTGACCAAAACAGCTTTGATAAAAACAGAAATAGTTTCTTTATTGCTGAGCAGTGTTTACAGAAAGTCAAGGCCTTCTCTACTTCTTACACCACCCCACCTCTGGAGGTGCACAAGAAGCTGGGAGGGCTCACAGTCAAGACAGCTGTTCCCAAATGACCCAAGGAATGTCCCACACCATATGGCATCCTGTTTAGCATATAAATCTGTGGAAAGAAGAAGGAAGGGGAGGACATTTGGAGTGATGGCATTTGTCTTCCCAAGTAACTGTTAGGTCTGATGGAGCTCTGCTTTTCTGGAGATGGCTGAACACTTGCCTGACCTTCGGAAGTGGTGATTTAAACCCTTGTTTTGCTTTGCTTGTGTGGATGGCTTTTGCTTTACCTATTAAATCATAGAATCATAGAATAGTTAGGATTGGAAAGGACCTTAAGATCATCTCTAGTTCCAACACCCCTGCCATGGGCAGGGACACCTCACACTAAACCATATCACCCAAGGCTATGTCTAACCTGGCCTTGAACACCGCCAGCAATGGAGCATTCACAACTTCCCTGGGCAACCCATTCCAGTGCCTCACCACCC
>JAOEHY010050706.1:9162-25978 GCA_025447955.1 Psilopsiagon aurifrons
ACTTTCTCATCCTATCTTCATACAGGAGGTGCTCCAGTCCCATGATCATCCTCGTGGCCCTCCTCTGGACTTGTTCCTACAGTTCCATGTCCTTTTTATGTTGAGGACATCAGAACTGCACACAATGCTCCAAGTGGGATCTAATGAGAGCAAAGCAGAGGGGCAGGATCACCTCTCCTTTGACCTCCTGGTCACGCTTCTTTTGATGCGGCCCACTATACAGATCCAGCAGATCTAGCTGGAGTGATTGAGAAAACTCCCATGTATCAATTCTGCTCCTCTGCAGGAGGCCCTGGCCTCCAGAGTAGCTCTTACACAAACACCTATGTTTGTGGAGCTAGTTTCCACGCAAAAATCCAGCAGCTTTGCTTAGTTTAGTCCTACTTCCCTAGCAGCTTTAAGCTAAGCTGTGTTTTTTGTACTGAAGTAGCCAAGGGGAGCACACACAATGTCCTGCCACATCTCTGGAAGCAGCAAGCTCTGGCAGAGAGACGTAATGTGTTCACAGCAGAAATGCCTAAGGCAGTTGAACCTCTGCTCACAATTATTACCTGCTGCTTCTCGCTCTACATTGATTAACAGAAAAGTATAAGATCATACTGACAAAAAAGAGGTTTAGTTTCCATATGTTTTGGATTGTGTGCTGGTGACTCAATGCCCTATCATGTATGCCAGGGGCAATGTGGATAATCTCAGACCTCTGCACTTAAAAAAGTAGAGGTCTAGAAAGAGAGAAAGGATCCTTCATATGCAGCATTCTCATTAGACTCTGTAAGAAGGTAGCTTCTCAGCCACTGTAGTTTCAACAACTGCAATGTAGCAGTAGACAAGGAAGCCTCCTGTTCACGAGTAATTATTTTTGTTAGGCATATCATCCAGTTACGATCGAAAATGCAGTCTGGCCAGGGCACCAGCGTTTCTTTGTCTTTGCATCTCTTCACACTTGTGCAAAACGTGCCATGAAGTTATTTAAAGAGTGAACCCACTCAAGAATTTGGGTTTATGTCCTCATGAGAGCAAAGATTCAATATGTCCAACAAAGAGAGCATATTCACTAAATTACTGAGACCCTAGGGAGAAAAACTGATAGATTACCTTTGTGCTACTTCTCCGGATTCCAAGAAGAGTAGAACTTTTGCTATGATAGAATTAAATGTCTGCCGATTTATGGAAATCTCAGTTTGCAACATCTCATACATGATTTCAGTGATGTCAGAAATGGGAGACTTGGCTCTCGCCTCCCTTCTTCTCCCTTCTCCCCATCCTTCCCTAGTCAATTCCTCTTCCTCACAAGAGCACTGAAGCTCATTCAACTTTCTCTAATCTGATTAAAATCATTCATGTGGAAAAATGGTTAATCGAATGGGAAAAAGAGGACTATTTCCTACCAAAGCTGTCAGCTGATCTCATTCACTGAGACCTCCAAGACACACATGGGAGTGAACACAGAGTGAACAGAACAAGTACAAATGTGAATTCACTTTCTTTAGTTGATGAGTGATTAGAACAGCTCACTGTGCCCCATGTAATATCTGTGTCAATGTGTACTTGGCACAACCTTTGTGTCTACATCACTGTGAGAAAGCAGTGCATTCAGCAGTGACAACTTTACACCAAGACCCGCCTTGACTATGTCCTTACCCTGTGGCGCTTGCCCTGGATCTTTGTTCGCGCGATGTCAGAGCTGCTGCGCCGCGGGCCCCGTCGGCGCACACGGGCATAGTTAGCTTCCTGGAATTCCTTCATCTTCTTCCTTTGCAGCCGAAACTGATGGCTGCAGCTGACATTGTACCTCGAATAAGTAGAAGCAGAGCAGCAGTTAACGAACAGCAATGATATAAACCTACTGCTTCTCCTTGCTCTAAGATGGGCATAAATCTCCTCTTTACCATCAAGTTCTGTTCCTCCTCCTCCTAAGACTTACCCTTGGAAGGAACCAGTCCAGACTTCTGACTCAAGCAATATTTGGACAGCAGAGTCTTGATCTAACATCTGAAAGGTCAATTAAGTCATTCCCCTAAGGGAAAAAAGACCCACAAAAAGCACTCTGCTATCAATAGGAGGCAGCAATGACTAGTCTAACTTCTCCCCAGCTTTTTCTTTCCCAATGCTCCCTTATGTTTCTGTCTAGTACTAATGCAGCAGACAGCTACCAATATGCATTTGTTTAGTCAGCCAAATCTGTATTTGACTGAAGAGTCATTTCTCAGAGTCTCAGAACTTCCCCCATTCCCACTTCATTTTCTGAGCAAGTCAGAAACCCTGCTTACACTCCACACCACATCCACCTCTCCAGACCTAGAAGTGTTCACATATTACTAGTCCTAAAGGATTTCTGTGGCCAGTGCACTCCATGGAGGGAGGACAGGATGTACTGAAGTATTGTACGCTACCTGGAGAAAGGGCACACACCCATGGAACTATGGACAGCCAGAGAAAAGGAAGATAATGTCTTACCTTTTAGCACAGGTCATGGAACAAAACCTTTTGGAGCCTCGGAACTGGGTTGCTGGAGCATACTTCCCACAATATTCACACTTGAGCAAGTTCGCCTTCTTATCAAGATCTAGTGAGACAGAGACACACACCAGTTGACGGTAATACAGTATCAGAGTGCAGAAACTTCCAGTAACAGTAGCTAGGCCTCCTGATGTTGAGACTCACCCATAGAAGCACTGTCCCCTCCCGGAGAATTGCTGGACAGGTTTTCACTCTGGCAAGAAGGAGCCTCGCCCTGCAGTGGTTTCTCAGATTCTTTCAGCAGCTGAGAACAACCCACCTGGACCAGAAGAGAAAGAGCTGGGCCCACCAGTAAAGGATTCTCTGTGTCCACCACCCTCCACAAGATACATGCTGCTCACAGGTTATTACAGCTCAGAAGAATCCCTCTGTCCACCAGGGGAGGAGATGCTAAACAAAGTTATTACTCTTTCCTGACTTACCAGGTTGGCTGTTCATTCAAAGATCACTAGGTACTATCTGTCTTGAACATCCTACAATTCCAGGTAACTGCATTTCCCCTTCACTTGCTGCTTGTTTAAAGTACAGTGTGTCTTTCCCTTAGTAAAAGTCCAAAAGAACCACCTTCTTGCAATTCCTACATGATTGCTTTGGGGTCTACTGGAGAAAGCAGTTCCCATCACACTTGTTTTACTTCTTCCAACCTGTTCCCTTTAATGTCACCACTTAATGCCTTGCTTCATGCATCACACCTCCCTCCTTTCCCTTCTGTCTGTGTCTCAAGGCTAAAAATGCTTGACTTGGAATGTGAGGAAAGAAACTCCTGTCCAAAGACTGAAGCCCACCACTCTCCTTTCCCCACAGCACAGAATCCTTACTGGAAAGGGCTCTGCTCCTTCTTGGATGACAAAGCCTTCAATGATGTGTGTGAGGATCTGGGGCTTCACGATGGCTTGTGGGGGTTTGGAGTCTCCCACCTGACGTGACACCATTGCCAGGTTTGGGGTGGGAGCAGAGGTGGGGGTGACTGATGCTCCTTCACTTGAAGTGGTATTTGGGGTTGCAGCGGCAGCAGAATCAGATTTATCTGTAAAATTAATAGACACAAGAGCCTGTTACTTTTGCTCCATTTACTTCAGGTGGAATACAAGATTAGACCAGCAAGCAGAGCTCTCATTTGTACCGCACCTCCAAGGCCACTCTTGTCCTCCACGTTTTTGGGGCTGTCTGTCACAGGAGAGGACCTGGTGGGCAGGAGCGCTGTGACACTGGGTGACTCCTCCTTCTCCTCCTCCGACTCCGCCTTGCGCTTTACCGCTAAGGTCTGAGATTTGCCCTGTGTGAATAAGCAAAGAGGAACACATGATCAGAGAGAGGAGCTCCAAAGCAAAGAACGAGACAAACCAAAGGCAAAAGGAAGATCCATCCTGCTCCACTGTACGTCATTTCCAGTGTGACTCCTTCTCACGGAGATGCCTCTAGCTCCCCCACAGTACACGCCTCTAGTTAGGAGCATTTGCCTAGCAAGGAGTAAAATTTCAGAAAACTCACTACCATACTATTGTGACTGGGATCTGGTGTCCCAATTCATCTTGATACATTGATATTAATACCAAAACACCGTGTGAACCTCAAAGGAAGAAAGAACTGGCACGGCAGTCACCCAGCAGTTTCCCAACAGGCTTGTGGCTAAATCAGATCAGTTTCAAAGGAGAGTCAAAAGAGCAGGGGGCACATGTTGGATGAGAGTAGAATCTCTAAAAGCCAGACAAATCCTGTGACACATTCCTTAAGAAACAGCCCATTTAGAAACAGTCTCGGCAACTGGCTAAGGATATCTGAGCTGTACAAGTACTGTTGTCCCAGGGAGTTAAGACAAGCCCCAGCTGGAAAATTCAAAGCAGCATGGATGAGGCCAGTGGTACATGAGACATCTGTGTCTTCCTCTGCACAGCCAATTGCTAGGGAATCCTCTGAGGTCTAGAGCTGGTGGCTGGCACCACCCACCGGGGGTCTCTGACCTGGAGGTATCCACACACCTAGTGAGGAGAAAGGAGTTCAGTCACAGCCCCCTCAGCTTTCATCTCTCGTCTGAGAGAGACAAAAGAAGCCACTTATTGTTTGTAGTGGGTTATGTGGCAAGGTTTTGGCAGCAGGGGGCTGCAGGGGTGACTTCTGTGAGAAGACACCAGAAGCTTCCCCCATGCCCAACACAGCCAGTTCCAGCCAGAAGATGGACCCACTGCTGGCCAAAGCTGAGCCCATGAGTGATGGTGATAGCACCTCTGAAATAACGTGTTTAAGAAAGGGTAAAAAACTGTGTTCAACAGCAGCCGGGAGAGAGGAGGGAGAGTACGTGAGAGAAACAGCTCTGCAGACAGTAAGGTCAGCGCAGGAGGGAGGAGGTGCTCCATGCTCTAGAAGAGAGATTCCCCTACAGCCCATGGTGCAGACCATGGTGCAGCAGATCCACCTGCGGCCCGCAGAGGACCCAACACTGGAGCAGAGGAATGCCCAAAGGAGGCTGTGACCCCATGGGAAGCCCACACTGGAGCAGGCTCCTGGCAGGACCTCTGTAGAGAGGAGCCCTTGCTGGAGCATGTTTGCTGCGAGACCCATGGTCTCCTGTGGGATCCACATTGGAATAGCCTGTGCCTGAAAGGCTGCACCACATGGAAAGGACCCATGCTGGAGCAGCCTGCTCTTGAAGGACTGCACCCCATGGAAGGGACCCACACTGAAGCAATTTGTGAAGACCAAACTGAAGCAACTGTATGAAGGACCAATGCTGGAGAAGCTCATAAAGGATTATCTCATGGGAGGAATCCCATGCTGTAGCAAGGGAAAAAGATGAAGAACAAGCAGCAGACACAAACTGTTTTGAACTGACCACAAGCCCCATTCCCCATCCTGCACTGCTCAGGGGGAGGATGTAAGGGCTGCGAGCAAAGTTGAGCCTATGAAGAAGGGGGAGAGATGTTTAATTTGCTCTTATTTCTCATTATTCTACTCTGATTAATCTGCAATAAATTAAACTGATCTGCCTAAATCAAGTTAGTTTTGTCCATGATGCTAATCGGTAAGTGAACTCCCTGCCCTTATTCTTGACCCATAAGCTTTTCATCCTATTTTTCTCTGCCTGTCCTGCTGCAAAAGAGTGATGGAGCAGCCTGGCAGTAACCCAGCAGCCAGCCAAGGTCAACCCACCACATCGTTAAATGTGATCTTTAGCATGCAATGTGGACCCATACCCCAATTGTGTCAGGGTCTGAGTCTCACCTATTTACTTCATGCATGCCTTTGAATGATAACATGGAAGAGAAATGCTTGTAGTCAGTAACCCCAAGGGCTGGACTGGAATTCATTGTTTTCGAGGCAAAAAAGTCTCCACGTCCCTTTACCCAAACCTCTTACCCATCCCACTGACCAGGGCCTGGGCTGTGATTGGTGTCCTAGGAATGAACAAAGAGAATCCATATGCTATTCTTCTTCTCAATGATATCACTTACTGGCAACTGGACAGACTGCATGTAGAATGCTGCTGGCATCTGAGCCACAACTGGAGAGGAGGCTGGGCTCTTCACCATGTGGGCTGTGCCTTGAACTTGTGCCAAATTCACCCCTGTGGTTAGAGGGGGAGCTTCCTGTGAGGATGCTGGAGCTGAAGATGAGGATGGGGAAGCAGCAAGGGCTTGGGAAACAGGCTGGACCACAGCTGGCATTCCCCGGGATGTCGGCACTGCTGCAGCAATCTGAGCCAAACCCAGTGCTTGGGCTTGGCCTGAGCCCTGCTGCCGAGTACCCACCACCTGCACTGGGATGTGTGGCGGAGGTTGCTGTGCTGCTGACATTTTTGCAGGCCCAAGCTGAGGCGGCTTGATGGGGGTGACCAGAGATTTGGACTGAATTGGAACAGGTGACTTGGTGGCTGGCTGGCAAGGACTGTCCTGCTGGAGCTGCACAGGCTGTGGCTGGGACTGCAACATAGGTTGCACCACAAGGGTCTGAGCTTGCTGCTGGTTTTGAGGTGCAGCCTGCTGCTGTGGAGGTTGAGCTTGCTGCTGTTGAGCCAGAGATGGTGCTTGTTGTTGCTGCTGCTGGGCCAGTTGAAGATGGGTGGCTGTGTGGAGGAGCTGGGACTGACGGTGCTGGAACTGCTGCTGGTGATGAATGGCGATCTGCTGCTGGATCACCACCTGCTTCTGCAGGTGGATCTGCTGCTGCTGCTGGATCAATGAGTGTGGCTGTATCTGTGTGTATGTGGCTGCACAAACACAGAACGGTGGAAGAAAAGGAGAGCACAAGTTATCAGCTGTGTGGCTGGGAACTACAACAACAACAGAAAAAATAAACCCACAAAAGGCAGGCAGCCACTGCACTGGATTGAGTCATTAAACTCCAAAATGATTGACAGCTAACTGACTAAGAACATGAAGGACAAAATCAACTTCTTTTGCTAATGCAGGAGGGATAATCCTTAGAGACAAGCCTCCAGGAGTCCAGGGGCTGGGAGGTGTGTGGGCCAAGGTGTCACCACAGTGCTGTCAAATGGCACTCCTGAAAAAGCCCACAGGAAGGAAGAGGTCTGCACTTACCCGAGCTGATGAGTGTCTGGCTGGGTGCTGGCGTAGCGGTCCTGGTCAGGTTCATGCCCACTGTTTGCTGTCCACCACTGTCTGTTTCACCCTTCTTTGTGGCTGCATTCTCTGCCTCTGTCTGGCTCCCCTGGCTAACAGTCACAGCCTGGGCAGCTGCCACCGGTAACGGCTGAACCACCCCTGTGCCTTTCCTTTGGCAACTGCCAGCAGTGCCTGCTGAGGAGGTCTGGCTCAAGCCCGTTGAGGTCTGGCTCCCACCACTTGCCACCACACCCCCAGAGACACCATTGCTGCCCACTGAGCCCTGGCTCAAGTTGAGGGACTGGCCTGAGCTGCCAGAGGAGGCCTGAGCTACTGCCAAGGTCTGGCCCGTGCTGGTGGCCTGTGGTAAGCCTGAAGCCTGGGAGCTTCCTGGCAGAGCTGCCTTCTGAACAGAGCTTTGGAGCTGGGCATTGGTAGCTGAGGTCTGCTGGCTCCTCACAGCCAAGTTCTGCACCTAGAAACACATACATAAAACAGAATCTGTTTGCTTTACATATGTTACCTGCTGGAAGCTTGTTAGAGAAAGCAACACACTACTGGGATGCAGGCTAAGCTACTGCTTCAAGTCTCATGTGGGGACCTGGCTAACATTGCAAAGCAAAGCTCAGGCATGGGCTTTTCAACTTCCTCCTGCCCCATCTCTGATGGAAGTTAAAGATCTCGTGGCACTTTCTGAACAGCACGAGGACACTGCCGTTCTCCAAGGCATGGGACAGCCTTCAGACCTGCTTGTCATGCTTTTGCACTGGCAGGACCCAGTTTAGCACAGCTCTAGAAGTGCTGAGATACCCCTTTAATGACCAGTCACTCCTTTTCAAATTTTGTGCCACCTGCCTTCTCCTCCTGCGCAGGGCTTTCCGCTCAGCAGGCCCACAGATCTACTCATGCCCTGCAGCCCTTCTGATTTCACTAGTTCTTCTGCATGCTGGTGCTGTCATCCTCTGTATTTACTTCTCCTGCAGCATTATCTTCAATTTTGATCATGGCTGACTTTCACTCCAAAAAACTGCTCCAGGCAAGAAAAATATGAAGTCATGGTAATTCCTAAGAATGACTGGGACAGGACAAGAAAAATGGGAAGCCATGGCAGCTCCCTTACCTAGAGAATGACTTGCACAGGGATGCAGGAGCTAAGACCTTGGAGCTAAGGCCTTAGGATCATAAGGAGCTCCTCATGAATGCAGGAGCTAAGGCCTGTGTGGTCTTTGGCATCTTTACAACAAATAACTGTGAAGGAATACTACCACTGGCAAAGACTCTTCACTGCAGAACAACTGAAAGCTAGACATAGAATCAACAATTCTTTTCTCACAAGCATATCTGAGAAACTGTGAAGCGTACAGCTCACCCCAGAAATTAATTCAATCTCTGGAGGCAAAAAAAAAACATGAAAAAAAGGTGTCAAGGAACAGAAGCTCCTGTCTGGACAGCGGACACAGTCTGGGGATAAAATAGAGCTAATCTGCCATATAGGGATGGCTGGAGACAAAGACCAGAGTGTGCGATGATGGAGAGCAGGGGAAGGGGAGAACTCTGGGAGCAGGTGTCACTGACCTGGTCTGTGTCTGCATGGACCCCAGGAGACTGTGTGGGTGGTACCTCCTGCTGCACAGCGGCCACAGCCCCGTTGGGCATCAAGATGAGTTGGGAGGCAAGAGGCACATTGCGGCCCAAGGTTCGGTTTACCTGCAACAGGTTCCCCAGCTGTGGCTGTTGAGGGAAGGTCAGGTGATGTGGAATGAAAGGAATGAATAAGAAGAGAGAAAAAGACAGCGAACCACAAGCAAAGAAATTACAAAGCAACACTGGGCTGCAATGTCACACACTGCAAAACCCCCAACCCTCCCTGCGCTATAACACTGAACATAACCCTCGGGAGCAGAAAACTGGGAACTGCTTCCTTATGAAAACAACCCATCCTCTATCAAATGTGGGCTCAGACCAGCTCCCACAGACTGCCCAAGCCTGGCTAAAAGAATGGAGTGTAATTGAATTTTTAGGTATATATCTGGACTGGTCGAGAAACAGTGATTAAAAAAAAACATACATCCAACACCAGGGTTGCTTTAGAAGAAAGGGATTACAATCTGTATCTAAAGTTAGCTGAGACACAGAAAACATATTTCAAGTAGGTAACCAAACCCTAGACTGACTATATTGTCAAGCCTAATGTTTTCTGTTTTATCAGCACTTCAAAGCGATTAAAAGGATGACAAAGATGACATATTTGGTCAGGTTGATTTATGTTTCTAGACTTACCTGAATTCTGATTTATGGCCCTGAGCTCAGCAGTGCTAGAAGAGAGTAATTTACCATGTATCTTTTCCAGCATTGAACCAGAAGAGTAGCTTTGAACTATATTCAAGTCTGGGACATATATTTCACATTTACAGTCTAGTGAGAAGTGCCATGGGATCTTTAACGTCTATGCAGAGCAGAGACAAACATGGTTCTTAATCTCACCTGAGCCATAGAATACAATGGTCATCTACCCTCTGAGCCCAGAGTCAAACTTGTGGTTTCAGGGATAAGAGCTTCCCTATCTGAATTTAAAATATAATGCATCATCCTGAAAGATAGTTAGTCCAAAGGTGTTTGCAGTCCCCAGCAGTGAAAAACTGAAGAGGTTAGGAAGTTGGGTTCATGGTCAGCATATACTTTGGGCACACATCTCTTACCCGAAGATACATCTGGGCCTGTGACTGGTTGAGGGGTGGTGAGGTGGTGTTGCCAAGGAGCACAGATTGCGTCAGGGTTGTGGCGCTGGGGGAACTCACACTCTGTGACCGACTGATTAGCTGAGCAGCCGATGTGGTGGCTAGGTTGATCTTAAAACAGAGAAAAGCCCCACATTACATACGAAGAGATGGAGGCAAAGAAGTACAAATTCACTTTTACAGCCAGAACAGACATTTTACAGTTTTTTCCTGTAACCCACAGGGAACCAAGAAGAAAAAAGTTCTTGTCTTAAGAGCGCTTGTCTTAGAGACTAAGCAATACAAACTAGCCAAAGCCCTGGATGCTAACCTCATTCGTATGCTGAGCCTGAGAATCACTGCTAGCATGCAAATGCAGTAAGAGAACCAAAAGAAAT
Organism: Psilopsiagon aurifrons; assembly: GCA_025447955.1. NCBI lineage: Eukaryota > Metazoa > Chordata > Aves > Psittaciformes > Psittacidae > Psilopsiagon > Psilopsiagon aurifrons. Next base: position 19,357 of record JAOEHY010050706.1, read on the forward strand.
ACATCATTTTCTCCAGCCTCTCAAATAAAGGAAAGAAACCACAAAATAATCTCTACCTTACCAACTCACCTACTCTCAGAACAAATTCCATTTTCTCAATGTTCACAACAGAACCAAACTTCCTTTCATTTCCCATTCAGCAAAATACTGCTTAGCCCAAGAAAAAGAGGATTCACTTTCAAGATGCTCGTGACTTCTTAGAAGTCTGGATCCTTTTCATAATATGTGACAATCCATTCCCAAATCCTCAGCAAAGGCAGTGTCCACCTTTCCAGCTAAGAGGCTTCTCCCACCCAGAAACTTTCCCTGGTTGCCTCAACCTTCACCAATCATAGCACCCCAACTCCTCAAAGTTGCCTGCATCTTGTGAATTACCAGCATTCTTGATTTAGCTGTGTTTCCCTGGCTGACTTCCTCCCTAAAAGACAAAGAAAAGAAAGAACAAGGCAAGGGGGTGGGATGGAACAATTACTTACAGAGGCTTGTGTGGTGGTGGTCTGTTGTGGGGTGCTGGTGTTGGGGGAGCTGGCCTGTCTACTGGCTGCAATTGTAGCCTGCAAGAGAGATTGACAGAGAAATGAGGACCTGGAACAAACTTTTCAATCCAGCCCAAATAACTGGCTTTGTCCAAACACCTAGCCACATCATCATCTTCTCCTACTCCTGAGAAGAGAACAATCTAACTACTACAAATCTCTACCATGCCCTACAAAAAAGGTGCAGCAACTCAGCAAGGCACCTCTTCCCCAACCATTTCAGTCCTATACACTACCCAAGACAGTGGACAACTGATCCTTACAGTGCATGTCCTTCCACATATGGAACACATCCTACTGTTGCCCCAGCTTGCCATGCTACACACTGCAACCCTCACCCTGATGCTACAATTCACTCTGTTAATACCTAGACATTCCCCTCAATATTAGCTGTTTGCTGGGCTGGTTCTGCAGTTTATCACAATGCTGCGACAGCCACACCAAGTGACAAATTTCAGCTTACAGTACATACTGTCTGTGGAGAGATGTAAATATTGTTAACTTTTATTTATTTTTTTTTTACCCCTCTATGATCCCACGGGAATTCCACTGTACAGTTTAGTTAGGCTCATAACTAAGATTTGTGTGAAACTGGTGAGAGGATTTTATTCCCTCTATTCTACAAAACTGCAGTTAGCGATTTTCAGAACAACTAAATCCCAGACTAACAGCTAAGCATCACTTCTATTGAAATATTGTCACAGAGACAGAACTGTATTCACATCATATATAATCCATCTTCAACTGATGATAAAGTCTGGTAGGTGAGCAAAGTTGCTAAAGAAGAAACGAAAATCGCTTAACAACTATGCATCAGATCTTGATTTGTATAAACATATCTCAAAGAAATAATGTCTTGGCTGAACAAGATCTACCCCAGATCACTCCTACAAGTAACTGGTAAAGAAAACATGGGCTACTAAGTTTCAAGACAAAAAAATCAGGTGATACTGCCTGACATTTCATGCACACAAGGCCATGTTTATTCTCAGAGAAGTAACAATCCATGGTTAACTTTAATATGATTTTTAAACATCACTGCATCCATTTCTGATTTAACTACCCATCTTTTCATTTAAAGATGGTGCAGGGGCTAGTCACAGGCCTCTGGAGCACCAGTTTCCTGATGGGGACGCCAATTTTTACTTTCGCCTGCTCTGAACCTGAAATCCAAATGAATCTTTGCATCAGGCTTCCAGTTTACTAGCTGTTTGCATTAGCTTTTACCAACGTGTTTAGGGACCCATTGTCTCAACACGGATCAGGATGACTCCAGTGCACAAGTCACTGTATGAAGAGAGAGTATCTGGATCTTCCCCAGAGAAGAATCCAATTCCTCTCCTTTTGACCCCTGGCAACTCACCTGCTGGACAGCAGCCAGGCTGTGAAGCTGGGCACTGTTAAGCTGCTGCTGGAGCATAAACTGATGAAAGTACTGGGCTGCATTGGGCTGTCTCTGGAGTGCTTGCAGGGCCTGGGGAAACAGGAAAACCCAATTGTCAAAAATAGCATGCCCTTGAAATGTGATTAAAAAGTGCAATGAAGAGATAAATAACAAGCATGAGCCCACCCCTAGACCCCATGAAAAAGCAAAGTCACTAGATTAGCACATGAAAATACATAGTATAGCTACAAATTTTGTAACAGACTGAATCACAGCTGTATTCCAGAACAGTGGGAAGCACACTTGCAAGACCTTAATAAACTCCAAGGAATTTGGAGGTGTGCATGCTCAAGCAGGGTTACAAGTGTTCCAGTATGGTATGTATATGGAGGCTATACAGTATATATAGAGAAACTGTGGTGATAAACTGAATGACTTGCTCCAAACCAGCAGGGTAAAAATCACTAGTGGATCTCGACAGGGATTAAATCTAAGAGGCTGGACACTGGAATAATATCCTATAAAATATGACACACAGTATCAGGGCACAGGATCTAAACATTTGACCTAGCACAGGAATCCCTAAATCTGAAAACATGACAGCCCTTCAAGATGTTCCCACTTTGACTCATGACAACTCAAAGGAAAACGTAAGGGCTCACCATCACCTTCCACTGATGCACATGCCACCCCAGAACATGACCACACCTCACCTGTACTGCCTGTCGCTCATAGAGAGACATCTGTGATATCTGAGGACGGGCACTTCCTCCAGAACTGGAGCTCCCGCTGGTGGAACTGGAGTTCTGCTCACTTTCGGTCTCCATAGTGACAGAATCCCAGGAGCTTGGGACGAGATAGACTCCAGATCTACATTGAGAGAATTGGAAACTAATTCAGGCTAGAGAAAGAAACAAACCATATTTCACTGAATTACACAGCTTTTCAACTGGAATATCCTGTACCAGGCTCCTTGCACAGCTTTGCTACATCACAGGGGATGGGAGATGAGAGAGTTCTGAAATCACCCAGAAATTATACTCAGTTTAAATCTTTTATTACTGCAGTCAGAAATGGAACACACATATTTTCGTATTTCTTACTGCCACACTACAGTTGGAAGCCACAGCATTCTGAACTCTTAAAAAGGCAGCAAAGTGAAGGAGCAGCTGCAGCTCATTCAGACAATTATTTGGCTGTAGACCTGATTGCCTCTCCTTCAAGAGGGCAGTTAACTGAGGCCAATTGCTTCCAGTCTCCCACTGCACTTTTGCAACTTCTGATCCTCTCTTCCTCCAGTCCCACAGAGGCATAATTATCCCAGAACTCTACTGCCCTGCTGCAGATATACTGACTCAGTCCCTCCTTCTTCCAGTTTAGCCCCCAGCCCTGGACCATTTCTTTATTTCTCTGATCACACGGTCTTTCCAGCTACCTGTTATTCTTGACAGACCGTAATTTGAGCATTAGATTGGAAGCTGGTATCTGTGATGGCAAGTTGCTTTCAGGAGAAACGGAGTCAGAAGCAGAGTGGATGAAGGGTTTACTGGCAATACTTGTGAGGGGAAAGCTGCTAAAGACATCATGCAGAGCCAGAGACCTTCCAGTAGCAGCAAAATGCACTGCAGTGTCTGTAGGACTGAGAAAGGACTGGAGAAGGCTTTCATCAGCCAAGAGGAAGAAAAGCAAGACTGAAGAGAGTGCTTAGTAAGTGATACCTTGGAATGATCAGGGAATTTCCTGCAACAAGAAACATAAGTCTACACAGGGAGTAACAGTAGAAGAAGAGTCAGAAAAGGAAAAGTGCAACAGTGACTATTCAACAGAATTCCACCGAAAAAAAGGTGACTTTTTAGAAGGATATAATTCCATGTAAGAGAAAACAAAAAGAAGGAAAAAAAGGCTTCTGATAGTGTCAATATCTGAGAGAACTCAAAATGAGCTTCCAGGATCCCACATCACCAGCACAGCCTCTGTATCTAAGACCTTTTCAAGTCCAGAGATTCTGCAGTTCATAGCCTTCCCCAAGCACAACTTTTTCCAGGCGCATATGCAAACAGAACAGTACAGCAGAAAAGGAGGTACAACAGTAGTCTCGACCAGACAAGTTTTTAAATTCTGGAATGGTGTTAAGGGCAGCAGATGACTTTAAAGTAGGGCAGTTCTACAGTTCCCTGATTTTGCCAGCCTTCCTCTGCAGAGTAAACACTTTCCAAACCTGCTCCTCAAAATCTGGAACATTCTATCACTGACAGGCAGATACCTGCTGCTCCAGTCCTGTCCTCTCCATGCATCTTTATCTCTGCCCTCAAGTCCTGCCTAGGCACCTCCCTGCTAATCCAACACTAGCTTCCTGCATTGCTTCAGCAGTGGCCATCGGTCATTCTGCCCTGCAGTCATCATCTCAACTGAGACACATGCCCTCCTAACTGGCCACTGGTGACTTCAGACACAAGCTATTCCAGCTGGAAACAAAGCTCTGGAGAAGACAATTGCCTCAGAGATCTTCCCCAGGAGGCAGCGCCACAAAAAGTAAATGAAGCCTGAAAATAAAAAGAGGAGAGAATACAGACTTTTTTGAAAGAAAGAAACGGTGATAGATAAATGAAGTACTTCAAATGGAGTTAAAATTCAAGTCACATTGAAGCTACACACACTGCAGCAACTGATCTGGTAGCTCAGTTACCATTAGGAGACAATTTCTGTTCCCTTGGCCATGCTCAACCTCCCTGTGCAGGTCCCTCCCAGCACTTACCTCACTGCTGGTGCTCACTAGATCAACTTGCTAACTTCACAGAAAACCTACTCTAAACATCACTTCCTGCCAGATCAGTTGAATTAGTTTACTTGTGATGCTACAAATGCCAGTGAGAGAGAAGGTAATTAAGAAGGTTGAGCTTAGCTGCAACACATACCCCCACCCTCAACAGTTGCACCTGAAGGAGAAACTCAGGGTTCTGCTCCAGTCCGTGTTACCTCAGTAAACAGCACCGTTGAGTGTTAACAGCAAATTTGAGAGTTCCACGTTGATCTAGATTTTAAAAACAGGACTAAGCACAAAGAAAATCCTACTGAAATACCTCTGGGATGAGAGGCATCAAAAAAATTTGGTTTCTGTGTAGGCAGAGCAGCTCTATGTTAGTGCAATCCGATCCAAACGCAGGCTATTCCCACACAAAATAGCAAGAATTAAACCCTCCCCCCTCCTCCAAGTGTATCTTCCAACACCCTCTCTTTACAAAAAGCTAGTGATCACTGCTGTCAGGTCAGTTGACTGAGCTAGCTGCTCCCCGAGCTGGATAACCTACTAAAAATGATTAAACTGTGGGTTTTCCAAACTACTTGAGTTTAACAACTCACCTTGAAAAAGGAATTAGCCATTTCCAAGGGAAAAAAAAAAAAAAACAACAACAAAAAACAACAAAACGCAAAAAAAGAAGAAAAAACCAAACAAACCCAACAACATAAAACCCCCACATAATAACGATGCGACCATTACTAGAAATTAACCTTTGAACAAATGCTAGAACTGCACCCCTATTAGGCAGACAAGGAAGGATACAAAGGCCTATTAAGACCATGGCAGGGATAACATGGGAATCGGCAGGGAAGACCACAGGAGAAAGAATGCAAAGGAGAAGGGAGAAAACTAGCCTCAGGAGCCGTACAAACATGAGAACATGGGCCAGTCCAGAGCCTAACCCTCATTGCTGGCCTCAGCACACACCGCAGGCTGCCCATCTACAAGTTCTTGACCTCTCTCAAGTGCAAGAGCAGAGGAGTCAAGCCAAGCACCTACCCCAGTCACTGAACACTACTGTAGGACGCAGAAAAGTTTTACTCGTTCATCCAATCTATTCCCCCGGCCCATAACTGCCGCCTGCAGAAGATCTTCTAATCTTATACTGGTTTTGTTGCTTCATCCTTAAGAAGTCAGGGAACAAGCAAGATTTGCACAGGTCTGTCCACAGGTTTTGGGGGAATAAAATTAGCAACCAGGAGACTACAGTCCACTTCTCGCTCTGTTACTGTTGGTTTCTACAATACAGTCTCCAAGCTAGGCAAGTGAAGGCGTGAAACTGCCGGGACACGCCAACTCTGCTCCGGGATGCTCTGGAAGCAAGCGGCAGTCGCTGCGACTCACCCGGTGTACGCGCCCGCCACCCGCCTTTCCTCGCCGAGCGCCCCAGGCACCCAGGAGCCGGGTGAGGAGGAACGGGACATAGACACGGGGGTCAGCGCGGCGGCAGCACCCCAGGCCGCCGGCAACTCCGGCAGCAAAGTTAAGCCGACGGCGAACGTGCAGGCGCCCTGCCCGCCACACGTATGTGCCGTGCACGCAGCCCGCCGCGGAGGGAGGCGGGGACCCGCCGCAGGGAGCCAAAGAAAGGCGCGTGTTTGACGCCCGGCCACCGTCGGAGGGGGCGGCGGCGGCGGCTGCCCGGGAGGCGAGAGCGGGGCTACGAAGGGGAACTGTTCCCGGCCGCCGCTGCCGGGGCCGGCCCGAGTTAGACAATGGCTGCTCTGCCGCCGCTGTCAACTTCCAGCCCGCCCCGGCCCCCAGTGGAACTCTCCCCGCCGCGCCCCGAGCCCGGCCTCACCTGCAGCAGCAGCAGCAGCAGCAGCCACCGCCGCGGCACGGTACTGCTCCGCTCCGCACCGCTCCCGCACCGCCGGCGCCGCCCCCCGCCCCAGGGACCCG
>JAOEHY010050709.1:0-29076 GCA_025447955.1 Psilopsiagon aurifrons
TATAACAACATATGCCCAATCCTGCGTTCAACAAAACACAAATGTTTTTTCAGTCTATGAAGCCTACTGCTGTAAGTGCTCTCCATGAGACAGAGCGCAGAACTCTTGTGAACACAGAATAAGTACTTTATTTCAGTCTAACAAAGAGATGGATTGTTTCATACAGAAAGAAGTCACAGTGGTTTACACAGAAGACTCAATATGATAATGTAAGTTAGATGGACTTTGCTGTTCGATACACCATTGTGTTTGGAAAGCAACTTTATGTTGATATATTTTCCTTGCAGTTCCTGCAGAATTATCAAATCATAATTGATTCTTTGTAGTTTCTCAGGGGGATTTCACTTGTCCCTACATTCAGCAGAGATCTATACCTGCTCATTAGCAATATTTTCATTCTGCAGGTGCCGAATTAGACTAATACAAGGAAATAACTTCAAAAATATCTCTTTCTCACTAATTTTAATGTCTGCTTAAACCCAGTTATTTTGAGTGGTGTAAACCATAATCTTATGACCTGCCAACAATGAAAATAGGTTTGGCATTGTACTTTAACTTTCCACTTTAGATGAAAATATTATCAGGATTGTCATAGCACAAATAAAGAGATGTGTCACTAAAGTACACTGTTTACTGTCTGATCTTCTGTAGCAGTAGAACAATTACAGTATGTAATGGAGGAGTTAAACATTTATTTTTCTTATTTTATACAGGAAGCTTAAAACTAAAAAAATAAAATTTAGAGAGAAGATTAAAAATGGTAGTTCATAGTACTAAAATTTCTTGTGCTATTCTAGAATTTGGACTCTATTAGTAAATGTATCATATGCTCATGTTCTTTCCATACATGTATTGCAAATGTGATAATATGCAAAGAATCTTCTTCACTTAAGTCCTACTTTTCTAGGTAAGCAATTTTTATTCTGATTTGCTTGATGGTACAATTTTAAGTCCTATGGTTTTGATTTTTTTTTTTTAAGCTGAAACAGAACAGTGCTATTTCATGTGGATATTACTTTATTCACTGAACTTTTATTTTATCTTCATAGCTTTTAAATTGAGACAACCTTCCAAGTCTAGTAAACTTCTTCAACAGAACTTCAGGTCTGAGATAGTTTAATGATAGAATGATCAGTTGAACATGCAGCAGTAGGTGACATATATCTGAAGAAATTGCCAGGTCTAATTAATAAAATGGAGTAGATCAATTATAATACATCACATACTGCCCACAGGAAATGGAATGGGGGTGTGGGGGGTGTATTTCATTTCTGGTGAAATGAGATGATAGTGAAAGCTAAGTGGTCTTCTAAACAAGGTTTACTTTTTCAGTCTTTCCTTATTGTCAGTCTAACTCCTATTTATCATGTATTGTTAACGAAATTCTGAACAATTGTATATAATTTATATCTGTAACATAGTCTTGTCAGAATGAGCAAGAAATATTGTAGAATAATTTGACATTGCTGGTAATAAGTATCTTATTGTTAAATATGCACTGGAACATACCAAAAATAACCAGAAGTCTACAGAGTTTATTTTCCAGCCCTCAGATTGCAAACAGCAACTTGCTGCTGTGCATCAGTTGCGCAAAGAATTAATTTAATTTAGAACACAAAGTCCACACATTAGCTAGATGGTGTACAAATGCAGTAAGTTATTAAGGTATCAAGAGTTGAATGGTGGAATAACTCTGTTTTGGTGCTGCTGCTTCATCTGGTAGTAATAGCTTCAGCTCTCACTAGGACATCAGTAGGAACATTATATTCTCATCTAAAAGGTCAGGGAGGGCAGATTCTTAGAATATCATTACTCTTTCATCTCTAATTAAGAAAGGTGACATTGCTTTTTCAATTTCAGCCCTAAGCTCTACCAAATAAAAAAGAAATTTAAAATTACTGAGGAGATGATCAAGACTACCTTTTCTGTACAGAGCATGCTCACCTGAAACAAGATATTACTTTTGGGCAGCCACTGTGAACACCCAGGCCTACAACACTGTCTTAATTAGCCAGTTCCTAATTTCCAACTAGCGTAGAACCATAATAGCCAAAATTATGACCACTTTTATGTAGCACTCTTCTGTTACAGTGTAAAAAGTGCTTCCAATGAAGACATTTTCAATCATTTTCTCACAAGTTTGAATTATGAGAAAGGTTGTATATTGGCTGAACCTGTTTTTAGTAATTGAAACTATAATTAGAATCAAAACATTAACTTCAAAACAATATTAAATATAAGCCTATCTCTAAGGTACTTCTTACCTAAGCATCATGTAGCATCATATATCTTCCTATTTTTAGCCTTTAAAAATATAATTCAGCTATTTAATACAGTAAAAGTGATAGACTTCTACTGTCACATTAATCTGACAACATGTATAATAAAAGTAAAACTAAATCTTGATATGATTCATTTGACAAATTAATGGAACTGAGTGCTGATGACATTTGTACATGGTGAAAAATTCCCGGCATGCCAAGAAAGCATGAGCATGGAGCAGTTTAATGGATAGAATAAAGCCAATTTCCTCCTTTCCATTGAAAAATCCACATTTTTCTTACAGCAATTAGTATATATCAGTAAATATGTATCCATGAGATGTATGTGCATACAGCATACTGTGCTGTGTTAACCATATGCAACAGCCAAATGCCCACTCAGCTGCACACACATTCCTGTTCTTCAGCAGGACAGCAAGAGAAAACAGAGTGACAGAGCTTGTGTGCTGAGTTAAAAACAGGTAGATCACGTACCAGTTACTGTCTTTTGCAAATCAATGAAAATTTGACTCAATATATTTCCAACTAAAATGCATTCAAGTAACTGAAAACAAAAAGACAGACATTAAAAAAATTCCTTTTTCCTCTCTTTTCCCAGGTTCAACCTCAATCATAGAATCATAGAATAATTAGAGTTGGAAAGGACCTGAAGATATCTGTACTCTCAACACCTCCACTCACCTCTAAAGGCCCAGAAGGAATGGGGGGTGGAGGATTATGGTTAATACGTGACTGTCTTTCAGTGTCACCTCTCTTTTTTCACTCTTCACCCCTGCTCCAGCACAGGTTCTTCACAGGCTGCAGTTCCTTCAGGAAGTACTCAATTGCTTCAGCATTCTTATTATTCATTATACTTTCCTTATTCTCTCTCTCTCTTTTTTTCTTCTTCTTTTTCCCTCCCCTCCTCCTCTCTGGTGTTTTCTGGTCTTTCTTAAACAAAGGTGTCACTGGCTTTGCTGATGGATTCAACTTTGCCCTTCAGTGGCCTGGTAGGACCAGCTGGAATGTTTATGTCTAACACAGGTTAGCCCCTGGCCTATGCCAGCAAAGGTCAGCCCTGCTGCCTATACCCAGTACCCATAAACAAATGAATTTACATTTGCTGCTGTGTAGCTTTTCAGTATGTTGCAGTTGTTTGGAAACCTATTCCAAAATTTGCAAGTTCAAAAGCAGAAAAAGGAGGTGTTTCTCCCAAATATCTAACTTTTTATTAAAGTTACATAGGTAAATTGAACTTGTTAGCTCCTGAATCTTCTATTTCTCTAACTGCATTTACTAGTTCCCAGGTGTCCCCAGGTCCTGTCCTGTTACTGCCAGCAATGGAATGCTGCCTGAGTGAAGACTGCCACTGCTTCATTCCCTTTTTCATCTTTTGTAGTCCTTTAGTCTGGGAGTCTCACTTCACTGGTGTGGTGCGCAGTAAGGGGGTCCCTGTATGGTACTATCAGGTTCTTTATGGGGATAGTAGGTGTGGAAATAAATACAACTCATCCTCCAAAACCAAATCTAAACCCTGAGCTGGTACAGGATACTTGCAAGACCCATCTGGTGCAGCAAAACCTTAATCTTGCTCTTGCCACTTCTAGATGTGCCAAGGGAGTGAGCAGGTGGTAACATAGCAGAGGACTTTGAATATGGGAGGCAGCCGAAGCACTGAGTTGATGCATGCCAAAACAACCTTGAAAAACATAACAAAGCCAGCCTTTAACAAGATCTTCCTTTAATGAAGATATTACACTTTCTGGGGTAGTTTTCAAAACTCTTGTTTCAGCTTCCCTCCTAGATGCCACTATCTCATGCTTCTTTTGCCCTTTCCTTTAACAGATTACTAAAGTCTTTTATAAATAGGCCAGGCTAGGAAAGAACAATAAAGAGATTATTTTCTAATTCACATGACACTTGATATCTTTCCTGTAAATGGATCAATTCGTAGGAGGTATTTTTAGGTCATGTGCAGCCATCTCAAACAACAGGGAGTGCAACTACGTGCCCTTTTCCGTCTGAATAACAGTATTTCATCAGTATATAATTTTTCTAAATCACATGATCATGAGGTATCAGATTAGAGGATTTATTCAGGAAGTGTGATTTTTCTGTGAAAGGGTTTTTAGTTTGTAGGCCATGTCCCCTAAGAGTAATCACTGCTCTCTTGATGTATAAAAGGACACAAAAAGGGAGAATAACCAGACAACCTCAGAGAATTTTTAAATCATTCTTACAGCATATGCAACATATGTCAAAAATACAAGAGGCTAGGCTGAGAGCTTTTTTAATATTCTGTGTCAGTCTGAGCCAGTCTGTCAGTCCCAAAGCCAAAGGAATAGAATTAGATGACCACCATGTATTTTTTCTATGTCCTTTTTGCCACTTGCACGTAGACAACTATGAAGGAACTGTGTCTTTCTGTGTGTTGTGTTTGTATGTATTTTTGCACTTAATTTCTGTTCTTTAAGATTAGACAGAAATGAAGAACCATATACGAAAGGTTCATATTAATTCGTCCTAAAACCTTTGCAGGAGATCAAAGCTGAACGGGAAATATTTAACATATTTGTCAGACCCTCTGAAAGTCTAATGAAAAAGAAAATGATTATCAAACAGTCAAGAGGAATTATTTCTTACCTTTTTAAAGAACACTATATTTTTTCGTGGTTTCATTTTGAAATATGCTTTTGATAAGAAGCTTTCCGATTCCTTATTGTTTTAGTAATCTGGCTGTTTCACTGACACATTTTATCTTTTTGCTGATATTTAGCTAGTAGAAAGGAGATTATTTTGGCTAGATTAAGTCACAAACTTAAATGCTGAAAACAAGCCTTCAAGCACTGGCATTATAGCTAGAAGAATCATTCTCTAAATCACTAACAGCCTATAAGTGGCTATTCTAGCTACTTCACAAATACTTGTACTTACATACAGCATGAGTTTTTCAAATCCAAATCTAAATTTGAGATGATTATGTGAAGTATGATAAATTTTTAATGTAACAACAAAGCAGAAAATGCAGAGGAAAAAATGTAGAGCATCCATCTTGGCCTAACACTTTGAATTATCATGTTCTCTAAAAGAAAGAAGAGTTCTGAGATATTTGCAGGGCAAAGGAAACACTTATTATAGCATTTTTCTAACAACAGGTTTTATGGAAATTTTGTAAGAAAAGGTAGGAGAGACTTTAAGTATTGAGGGGTAATAATACTACAGTATCAAGGTATTCCTTTTAGCAGGTATTTATAGAGCAACAAGATAACTTCTTCCTATTACATTTCTAAATGATCCTATCACCATTGTATCTGAAGGATAGTTTTTGTTTGGGTTTGGTTGGGTTTTAATCTGTCTGTGTTAAGAGACAGCAGCAATCCAGTTTGGGCTTATATGAGCATAGATAGAACTAAGTCCATCTGTTACATAAACAAGGCGACTTTCTGAGCCTTCTGCTTCTGATGATAGCAGGACGTATTGTTCATTCCTGTTTCAGGCCTGAAAAGCAGATTTTGCACCCCAAGACTTGTTCTGGTTTCTAACCACAATCACTGGAGCAAGAAAATTATACCACCTTTCCTTTCAAATTGTTATTTGTGAAGAAGACTGATTTATGTATTTCAGTATAGAAATCATAATGTATTGTTTCCTCCAACATAAATTAATGCAATATACTGTCTCTGGGTTTGCAACTGCAGAGTACTTATATACATACTACTGTGCTAAAGCTTGACCTCATTAACTTTAAATAAGTTCAATCAAAATTTAGCTGTGCTGTCAAGGATGAAATGTAGAGAAATCATCCTCAGCTATAAAAAAAAAAAAAAAAAAGAAACAAAGCCAAAATGCTGAACAGTACTTTTTCTGAAATTTCAGCACCATCTATGCTTTCTCATTGGAATTTGTCTTGAATAGGCATATCTATGTATTTTTTCCATTTGGACGAATTTATAATAGGGAACATGGAAGTAGCCACGGTGAGTTACAGACTAACATAGGCTGTAGCAACTGATATATGGGCAGCATACTTAGTGAGCAGTGGACAACTGAAGACTAACCTTTGCAGTGAATCCAAGTCCACACTTTATGTGTGTGCAAAAAGCAACAGAGAATGAGAAAATATTCTTCGTCATGTTATAAATAGCAGGAAAGGACAGTGTGGAGCTTCAAACCATCAAATAACTTTTTGGGCATTCCTCCAATTGCTGTTTTCCTTTGCTGTCTTTAGCAGGGCTTTGGTATCTGATACATTCTTATGCACCTGGAAGAGGGGAGGAGTGGCTGAGCTGGTAGAAGCAGTCCCCCTCACAATTTCCCCTGCCCCACTAACCCTGAGGATGCAAAAAGTATTAACTTGCTTGTGCCTATTGGAAAAATCAGTGAAAGTATTTTGGAGAGGGTACAGAAAGGGCTGGAGTTTGAGAGTGTGGGTATGAATATACAAAAAGTGCCTCATCGTGATCAGGTTTATGGCATGCTTGTGACCTAGAACAGTTAGACTGCATTAATTCACAGGACAGGGATGGTTTAGGAAACAAGTACCTCAAAAATGGTTCAGTTCTTTCTCACAACATCCACTTGGTACCTCATTAAAGTAATGACTATAAAACTTCAAGGCTTTTAGTTGTCTTGTCAAAGAACTGCAGCGTGACCTATCCATCCATTTGTGGATTTAAACCTATATTGATTTAAGCCCTGTTACATGTGAATAAACCTGATTTTAGACTTCATCTAAAAAGGAATGATTAATCTGTTCTGTGTTTTATCCAGCTAAATTTTAGATGGCTTGATTAGTGTACAAATAATTTCATTAGTGGGTTTGTTTTGGATAATGGTGCTTATTATTTTGGGTACTACCAACCAGATTCTTCTTTTTATTAATTTTTTTTTTTTTTTTTTTTTTTTTTTTTATACCTAAACCCTAATTCTTTATTTCTGTCTTTTTGGAGGTCTATACATTTTGCTAGTGCTGAAACCTTTGCACTGCTTGCTTTTTCTAACTTGAAGAAAGCTTCTATCCATTCTTTGAATCAGCGCTTCTCATACAGATACTTTACGTCTGCCTATGCAGAAAAGCATCAAGCACACAGTAATTAATAGATGTTCAGAAACATGGACTCAGTGACCTAAAATTGCAAGTATTTTATCAATACAAAATCTGAGGAAAGTCCAGCTTTTACCAGGAATCTTCTCTCATTTCATTTTTTGAAGGAGACCACTATGAATTACATTTATGCAGTTTTGCTGTGTATGCAAACTTTTTAGAAATTTTACATTATTGTGAGGTCAGATCTTTTCTTTAGACTATGCATAAATGTAAAATAGAGATGAACGCAAAACGTGTCATTTTTTTCTCTTCTTTGGAAATTTTCAAAGAATATTCTCTGTTTATTTGTACTTTCATCTTTTTTGTACTCCTGAGCTTCACCTGAAAGTGACTTCAAGGAGGCTGTTTGTAGAAAGAATTATCCATGTGTCCATTAACCAAGACAAAATGATATTTCTAGCCTGATTTTCCAAAGCAGTTTATGCCCACATGGATGCAATCCACATCACACTGCTAATGCTTCAGACATACAATGTGAGCTTCCATCATCATTTTAAGTGGTCCCATCTGTCTTTTGTCCTTATTCCTGAGTGCAAATATGGGCTTCAAATCAAAGAAGAAAGACAGTTCCTGGGAACTGACCAGATGAGCAGAACAGATTTAACATGTTGAAGCAACCTAAAGAAACAAAATAAACTTCTCAAGTTTGTGAAAGGCATATGTGTTTCCTGATCATTCCAAAGCAAAGTCAATTAATTTGGCTTGATTATACTGGAAAAATCTTAATTGTTTTTCTTTCTGCAAAAAAAAATCATTCTCAGAACTGTTATGCTATAAATATAGTATCCAACTTCTTTCCATTTTTCTTAGAAGCAATATTTGTATCCATCTGATTTTATAATTTTAATATCACAGGTTTTGTAAGCTCTCTACAAGTTTACTACTTATTTTCCAAAGCAGTGTATGATATAGCTTCTTACAGTGTATGTGCAATAGAGAATGGTAAGCATTCAGCATGCAGACTTGGCCAGACACTCTGTGCCGCCGGTTCAACAACTATTCTGTAGTGTGTTAACATTCAACTATGTCTGTCTGTTAACATGTAAGAAATACTGCTCCACCTATGGCGTAGTTTATACATGTCTTTTCAGTGCTATAGTCCGTACAATTTTATCTACTAACAGAGAAAGTCTCAACAGAAAGAAATTGAATGCAGGACAAAGAAAGGTGGGTAAACAGGTTCCAATTAAATCTTACACGTTGTTGATTGACAAAATTTAAAGTGAGCAAGAAATAATCTATGAATGGCTTTCAATATTATCTTCTCTTGATTGTTAAAAAAAATATGTAAATTTGATAAATATCCAGATATTAAAAGCTAAAAAAAGTTTTAATTAAGTCAGACAAATCATACTATTTGATTTTTTTCTTTACTTTTGAGCTTTTTTGCTCCTCACTCTTCATTCTACACTGTCAATGACTTCTTGTGCAAACGAACACTCTGTTTCAGAGGTCTTCTGCTTCAGAAAAATATCAAAACAGGAAAGTTGTGGGAAATAACCCAATTATAATTTTTTATTCAAAAGCATAGTGTCATAGAATCATAGAATCATAGAATAGTTAGGATTGGAAAGGACCTTAAGATATCTAGTTCCAAACCTCCTGCCATGGGCAGGGACAACTCACACTAAACCATGCTCTCCAAGGCTCTCTCCAACCCGGCCTTGAACACTGCCAGTGATGGACCATTCACAACTTCCTTGGGCAATCCATTCCAGTGCCTCACCACCCTTACAGTAAAGAACTTCTTCTTTATATCCAATCTAAACTTCCTCTGTTTAAGTTTGAACACGTTACCCCTTGTCCTTTTACTACAGCCCCTAATGAAGAGTCGTCCCCAGCATCCCTATAGGCCCCTTTCAGATACTCGAAGGCTGTTATGAGGTCTCCATGCAGCCTTCTCTTCTCCAGGCTGAACAGACCCAAATTTCTCATCCTATCTTCGTATGGGAGGTGCTCCAGTCCCCTCATCATCCTCATGGCTCTCCTCTGAACTTGCTCCAGCAGTTGCATCTCTTTTTTATGTTGAGGATACCAGAACTGTACACAATCCTCCAAGTGAGGTCTCACAAGAGCAGAGTAGGGGCCAGGACCACCTCCCTCGACCTGCTGCTCACACTCCTTTTGATGCAGCCCAGGATATTGTTGGCTTTCTGGGCTGCTAGTGCACACTGAAGCTGGCTCATATGCATTTTCTCATCAATCAACACCCCAAGTCCTTCTCTGCAGGGCTGCTCTGAATCTCTTCTCTGCCCAACCTGTAGCTGTGCCTAGGATTGCTCTGACCCAGGTATAGGACCTTGTTCTTGTCATGGTTAAACTTCATCAGGTTGGCATCAGCTCACCTCACCTCACAAGCATGTCAAGGTCCTTCTGGATGGCATTCCTTCCCTTCAGTGTATCAACCAAACCACCCAGCTTGGTGTCATTGGCAAAATTGCTGAGAGTGCACTTAATCCCACTGTCCATGTTACTACCAAAGATGTCATAATTTGCTAATGTAAAAAAATCATAAAAAACCTGAAGAATCATTGTTTTTCATGTCATATTTTTTTATGACCAGTCCCTATTAGCCTCTTCATGGAATATAGTGTCTTATGATATTATTTCCATGACGTTAAATCGAATCAGAGTACTATCTGTATGCTATCTGTTAAAAAAAAAAATCTTAAAAAAAAACTGGATTCTTTTGTTTGGTATTGTACTGTCCCTAAACCAGTAAATAATCCTGATCTACATAATTAAAGGGAATCCATGTGACAAGAATGAATTCACAAAACATTATAATGCTGCAAATGCCTACTTTACACCTGAAGCCTATGTAGGATGTGTGTGATCAGAATATAGAACATGTCATAAGAGTTGAAAATCTGTAAGTAACAATACCATATGTTTCTGTGATGATAATTGTGCTTTGGAATAGGTTGCTGAGAAAGCCTGTCCAGTCTATATCCTTGGAGAACTGCCCCAAATAATGTGGTCTAAATTCAATATTTGCATTTCTGTGAGCATCAGGCTAGACAAGAAACCCCCCGAGGTCCCTTCCCATCTGAATTATTCTGCAATTTTAAGTCTCACGAAATTATAAAAATGGATTATGTTAGTATGTCCTAGCTACAATTCCATCCATAAATTAACACTGGCAAAATTGGTTCTATTATCTCTATACATGACAAATTTGACACTGTCCAGTAATGAAATCAAATAGTTGAAATATGGGTTTTTTTTTTCTAAATGGTCTCTAATTAAGTTTAATTTTAAGAATTCAGGAAGAGGTTAGTTCAGTTGAAATTAGTGTGTTGAGTGAGTCTATCCTTAGGTTATTTTTTCTCATTAACATATTTATGACACAGAGAGCGCTCACCCTTATAATACCAGAAGCAGATGATCCAGTAGTTCTCCAGCCAGCAAACATAACTGTCTTCCCAACATCGTAAGTGCTATCAGAAAAAATGCTTTCTCATTAGAATACTAAAAAAAAATAAAAAAAATGAGGCTTTGACAAATAAAACTTACTATTAAGACATTGCCTCATGCTATTTGCTTCTCTCAGGGTGCCATGACTTTATAAGTGGTCTTGCAAACATTTTGGAGGCATCCAATATTGAGTGACTTTTAAAGAGAAAAGAAAATAAGGAAGAGTTTTATATTAAGAGATAAAAAAATTACCTCAAAAATACTTTAGATAACCAGAAGTTACAACAGGCTTAGAGGTGTGGCAGCTGCCTTATGACAGCCTTGGGGCAGTGATCATTTGTTTCTGACAGGAGACTGCAAAACCATATTACTAGGTGCAAATGTTTCTCTTTTTGGAAGATAGATATTTTAACAGTATGCAAAATACAATATATTTACAACAGGTACATTAATTCACTCAAGAGTGTAATTCTGCTGAAGACAGGACTAGAAAGAAAAGTGGAAACACATCAGCAAAACCCTATCGTTTTTTTTTTTATTTGCTTGCAAGCACTGCCTAAGGCAGAAGACAAACTTGAAACATTCGGAAACCCAGGTGCCGTAGTAGCCTTTAGCATGGTCAGGTACCCTTGCCTGTGGGGTTGGCTGCTTGGGGCTGCACAAGGGGAGAGGTGTAGCTCCCTGGGTTCTGCTGGAGGCGTGCTACCCCTAACACTGCCCCAGCACAGAGGGAAAAGTGCACTGCTCTTGACACATGGCCTATTATTTCCTTTCAGGTATGACCTTTTCCATCTTAGCTTGCTGCTGTGATAGACCCCAATTAGCCTCCTTATTCCAAGACTGGCTTTTGTTCTTCACATGCATCAGGCAAATCAGTCTTTTCCTAGTAAGTGAAAGAGACTCAGTTGCCTGAGGCATTTTCAGATAAGTTCTCAGTGTTTATTTCCCATCTCAAAATAACTTAATTTCTTAACTGATGGAGTAGATGTTGTTCAATTATGAAGTGAAATAAAATTACTTCCTTGAAAACACATTTTCAAATCCAAGGTAAATCACAACTTCGTATAACACTCTAAAACTTACTAAGTTCTTTGAGGTCATCTGTATTCTGACTTGCAAAGAAATACCTAAGAACACTGCTTCATTTGATAGACATTTCATTTGCTATATTTTAATATGTATCGCTGTTGCATGTATGCAACAGGTCAGTACCTATATACCTGCTAGATGCACCAGAATGACATTGATTTCAAATAAATAGATAACCAAAGATTCAGCTTTATCTGAAACTAAGATTGTTGTGAAATACTAGGCATCTTAAGACAATTAAAACATCTCAGCATTCTGAAGGAGCATCACACTAAAAAGATATTAATATTTATCTCAGCAGCTAAATTCTTTCACTGTAAAGATGTTCAGGATGTTGTGCTGCGTTAGAATACGTAGTTATAATTACATCACCCAAAAGTTACTTGTGTATATACCTAAACATGTAAGGTGATATAGTAATGGGTATCTGCTGTAAGGCACCTGACAGGAAGAAAAAAATGAAACAGATCTGCTACAGACAGGTAGGAGTAGCTTCAATTTTGCAGGCCTTGGTCCTCATGGGTAACTTCATCTGTTATCTCCTAGACAGGGATCATAGCAGATCAAAGGCAGTTCAGGAAAGTTGGTTGTATTCAGAGATCCTCTCTTCCAAACTCAAGTGCAGTACACCAGAGGGTTATGCTGCCATTCAGGGGAACTTTGACGGGCTGGAGAAATGGGCTAACAGGCACCTCATTAAGTTCCACAATGGGAAATGAAAAGTCCTGCATCTGAGGAGGAATAAGGTCAGACAGCAGCATATGATTGCGGACACCGAGCTGAAAAAATGTTAGCAGGAAAGTACCTGAAGGTCCTAGTGGACAACAAATTGAGCATGACCCAGGAATTTGCCTTTACTGCAAAGAAGACAAATGTTATTCAGGGATGCATTAATCAAAGTATTGACAGCAGCTCAAGGAGGGTAATCCTTCCTCTCTTTTTAGCACTTGTGAGGCCACACCTGGAGAACTATGTCCAGCTGTGGTCTCCTCAATGCAAGAAGGACACGCATATATTGGATAGAGTCCAATAAAAGGCCACAAAGATACTGAAGGGACTGGAACATCTTTGTTATGAGGAAAGGCTGAGGGATCTGTGTTTGCTTTGCCTGGAGAAAAGACATTTCAGGGGAAATCTTTTTAACCTATATATATACCTCAAGGAAGTATGCAAAGTATGCAGGCTCTTTTTGATGGCATCCGTTAACAGGACCAGAAGCAATAGACACAAACTGAAACACAAGAGGTTCTCTTTGAACATCAGGAAAACTTCGTCACTGTGAGGGTGATCAAGAATTGGCACAGATTTCCCGGAGGGGTGTGGAGTCTTCATCACAGGAGATATTCAAAAAGCCTCTGGACATGATCCTATCTCTAGGAGCTCTTGTGTCTGTAAAGGAGTTGTTCCAGATGACCTCTGGAAGTGTCTTCCAATCTCAGCCATTCCATAGATCTGTGATCTTGTGATTCTAAAGCTTTGCCAAGTTCTCTGCAAAACTGTCATATGGGATACACAAGTGATTTGGGATCTCTAAGTATTGCTGCATCCCTTCATAGCATTTCACAGTTAGTTAATCAAGAATGTTGTGGTGGATTTTAAAGCCAGAGGGGACCATTATGGTCATAGAGGCTCACAGCATGGACTGTAGAAAGTCATGAAATAATTTTGTCATCAAAACTATAACCATAATATACATTATTTAAAGAAATATGCCTTTTCTTGGAGACTCCAAGTGATGAAAAGGTCATCTTAATTATGCATGCTTTTAAAAAAATGTGACCTAGTCTAGCTTTACTTTCTAGATTTTTTTCTAGCTTTTGTGTCTTATGACAATTTCTGCCAGATTGAAGAGCTGGCTACCCTTAGAAGACATGGCCATAAAGGGGCATAATTTATTTTTAAGCTTCTTTGGATTGAACCTCTTTTTTGCTTTAACTATAGGTCTGCTTTCAAGTTCACATGTATAGCTCTAATCATGTGACATTTAATTTTTGAAATAGCATTGAGTGTATCAGAATAGGACAAAAGTGCTTTGTGAGAGGCCTTTCTGATGTAGTATAGCCTTGAACAACACCAGATTTCATAATCAAGATCTGGTTTTACTGCCTGCAGTGTTCTCATGCAGTTGGGCTTTTGTTAAACCACCATTTTAGCATATAAACAACAACACAATGCTCCATCTTACAAAACTGATGTAGACTTGTTATTCCTAAGCAGATAACCATCTTTAATCAGCTGTACTCCCTTAATGATCCATTCCTGTTCCAAACTCACATAGACCACAAAGTGTTGTTTTATGCTTTCTGTCCAAGTAATACTTTTTCTTTCCCTACGTATAAGCTGCAATTGAAATCCCCTGGAGCACTTTTGCTACCATTCAGCTGATTTAAATATCAAGGAATGTTTTCCATTGGAAAACATTCTCGCAACTGAGCCTTCTTCTTGCCTCCTTGAATATTAGTTCAATGACCCAAGCCTTCATTTGGCAATGGGGTTTCCTTAAAGCCTAGTTCTGAAACTTACTATTGAACTGCTGAGCAAAACAGGCCATTCTCCTAAAGCAACTGGTTGACACAGGCATAGGCATGGGGACTCAGCTGCCTGTGCAAATCCTGCCCGCATGCAGCCCAGCCTTATTCAGAGACTGTCTAAGAACTGCCAAAAGGGTTTCAGTTAACTTGCCTTTCCCTATATAGTCTTGGCCTTCATATGCAAATGTAGGAAAGCACCAGTTATAACAGAAGGGAAAAGACAAGAGGCATATTATGTGAGACTTGCTGCCCCAAATGATGACAACATTAGAGAATGGAGTATGTAGATATTCTTCACTATTACCCTGAAATCTGGCTTTATTTCCCTAAAGAGGCTGTGAAACTTCCATCATTCTGGAAATCTGGTAATTTAATTTTTAAAATAGCGTTCAAAATTGGTACTTATTTCTTCAATAAAACCCTGCATACTTGTACTGTTTATAGGAAATTCTATCACCTATAAGTGAATGCGAGAAAGACTAGGCTATGACAGTTATTGATGAAGTAACTCAGTACAAGTAACTTCCTTGAAGACTTTTTTTAATTATGCGATTTTCTAATAACAGAGCAGAATTAAAAGCTCAAGTTATTTGTTAGGTCTCTGTCCCAAATTATCTTATGTTATATTTTAAAGGCACTTATAGCCATAAATACATTCTTATGTGTCTGCAGTGTTATAAGCAAATGCCACAAGCCCAAACTGGTTTAAGTATTGGTCTTTTTTTTCTTCTTTTCCACCCAACAGATGCAGTGTAACCTCCTTCAGAGAACAGTGTAATTCTACCTGTGGACTTTGCTTGTCAGAATGGTCATGAAAGTACCTATGTTCAGAGCTTAAAGACTATTTAGAACATAGCTCATTTATAAAAATACCAACAATAAAATAACTATACCATGCACTCTGAATGACATTTTTCATTGAGCTATAAAACTTTACATGAGAGATTCAAGAGAGGAAGAAAAGAAGAAACTTGTTTTCACTGAAATTTAATGCAGTGGATCTAAATACATTCAAGGTTGGCCACTTTTTCAGTATTCAGTTAAAATGACACTTACTAGTCTGGACTATATTTTCATTTCAGCAAGTTATTATACTCCTTTTGAAACCATTATACTTTAGATTCTAAAACTTTAACTAGCAGTCTTTCATATTAATTCTACTCTACAGAAACAGATTTTCTGCACTACAAAAAAGATTCAGAACTGAGATTCACTGCAAAAGTTAAAGACAAGAAGAGTCAAAACACAGTTGTGCATTGCACAGGTGTCTATGAGGTGAATCACCCTTCCTTCTACAAGGAAAGTTTAAGGTTGGAAATAGAAAAAATCTACTAAAGCAGTCAAAGTTTGTGCTTATACTGAGTTCATCTGCATGTGCAATTAACTGTAAGAAGTTGCCCAGGTGATTCACTTGAAAAAATCCTACCAGAAGCCTGACAGTATCTTCTGAGTGTGTAGTAATTGAAAGACCTATTGATGTTTTCAACAGTGCTTCCAGCTTTTTTTGGGAAAGAAATATTAAATCTCTCATTTGAAAAGAAACTGTGTAGGTATTACTTCATCTGCATTAATTTGTCAGAACAGAGTAGATATGTCATCGACAAATACCCATTAACCTCTTCTTTATTTCAGTAAGCATCTCTATATCAAATAGTGTATACAGGAAGCACAGGTTTTCTGCTTTCTTCCAGTTTCTTTGTAAAGATTAAAATAGCTGTAAACAACCTAATCACACAGTAATATTTTATTACTTCTACAATTATTAGAAGCTTCTGTAAGAAGATGCTCAGGGTAGGGTTTTTTCCTTTATTCTGCTTCAAGATTGCACATGGTATGAGCTAATAGTAATACCAGACATGCATTCAGCATAGACAGGTTGAGGGTAATGAAAGTGGCATATGCTTAGTGTAAACCTTCATGTAAACCTTCACTACTACCATATGTGCTTTTTGCATGCTGCCTAACAGACTCTGTGGGAATGCTTTAACTATGGCCTTCTTTGCAGTGGTGAAGAAATGCTGGACAATGATTTGGCAAACATTTCAGACATGCACATAAAAAGAGGAGGGTGGCAGAGGAAGTTACCAGCTTGGTTGGGTAAAAAGAGCAGTCTTCTGTGAAGGCTCTCAGGAAGCAGGCAGTATTCAGAAGAGGTTTCAGGTTTTACAAGATATCAAGACTATATTATATTCTAACCTTAAGTCTCTGAAACATCAACACATTATTTCTATTGGGAATGTACAACTTGTGGTAACATGAAATTATGCAAGTGCAGGCAGTGTTTACCTTTATCTGTATAGCTTTAGGACATCACAGTATTTCAATGTAAACAAACCATTATCTTTCTCTGCCAGTATCTGTTTTTCCCTCTTTCTAAGCTTATTGGGGAGTAACTGAATTTATTTATTTATTTTACAAGAAAATAAATTGTGATCCCAGCTAAAGAGGAAATAAAATTTTTAACAAGCTACATATATTCGTTTAAGTGCTATCATTTGCTTGCTGTTTATCATTTAAACTGTATCTCCCTACTGTTCAGGCTGTCACACCTTTGTGTATCTTGTGACTGATATAATCATTGTGTAATCAATGGGGTCTCTGTGGCAATTTTCTAACTCTCTAGAGCACTTTTTAGGATTGTGTTGTGAAGTAGTTTAACAGTTCCTCTTTCCAAATGACAGTTTAAATCCCTCATCGTATCTCGGAGAATTAGCAACACATATTTCCAGTCCTGGATCTTCTCAAACTCAGGCAAGGCTTGTACAGAAAGACATTTTAATCTACTTTCATTGCAGTCTAGAAGCTCAAACCATTCCTGATTAGTCAGATGTAAACCATAAAGTTTATATTCTGTCAACTTTATCACAGAGAAACCTGACAACAGTGCTGATTCTTTACTGCTTTTTTTTCATAGAAGATAGACATAAACAATACAACACTGAAATTCGATATCATTAGTTTTATATAATTAATAATATTTATATCAAAATACAAATATACTTGACTTCACACTGTTGTTTCTCTTTCCTGGAACTTACAACATTCATCCAAAGAAAGAGCATAGTTCTGCCTACTCAGTAAGGTGAACCCCGGGTGGCAACTGGGCACCACAAAAAAAAAAAAAGAAAAATCATTGTATCCTTGAATGTTCCCTGGCCAGGAAAATAAATTCCTCCAGATACATGCTGTATAAGGGCAAACCTTCTGAAAAGCAGAAGCACATGATCTCATAGAGACATATAGCAAAATCTTCCTGTTTGCATGACACTAGATATTTTCCTCAGTTAAATTTTTTTTGCGGAATAAGTCCACATCTGCACCAAGGACAGTGGTAACAATTTGCAACATTTCGAGCCCAAAGGCAGAGTTGCTGCTGCTCCAAAATTCTGACTTGAATTTGGCTAAAGTGCAAATCTCCATTATTTTAGACAAAATGCCTGGTGATTTAGTGGTAAACCAGTATTCTTATGCAAATTTTGTTACATCAGAGCTTTTCTTCACAATTCCTTTACTTAACTGCCATATTGGACTAGGACTTGAAATATTAATCTGTTTTATCAGGTAAGATGAACTGATATGGGAAACTATTCCTATTCTACTTGAAGAGATAAGGGTGAATATCATATCAGTTCAGTTCTAGAATATTCATTGAGCTATCTCACATTTATAATGAGTAGATTTAATCACATTTGCATCACATTCACTGACTTAATGTGTAATGCTACAAGTGACATGATGCATGGAGTATTTTCACAGTCCATGAAGTGAAAAAATACACTGTTACTTAGACACAACCATCATTAAGTCCATTTATTTGTCTTTAATACCACTATTCTTCTGTAGAAATGTATCTTGGCCACTGTGCATATTAATTTAAGCTGCTATGACTTATGTAAGTGAGCTTTGTATAATGATGACTGCCGAAAGCTTTTGGTGGATTGAAGTGACCAGGATATAACAGTCCTGACCTGAACACGCTCATCCTACAAAGAATTAAGTGAGGAACTATGAGTTCTGCAGCTGTATTGTCTGAACAAAAAAAATCCTGCGTATTCAGTATTTTCTATTTATTGATCTCTTAGTATCAGAATTTGTAAATTCTTCTTATGAACTTAACAATGCACTTAGCTAGCCAGCAAAATTGACTTTTCTGTTTCTCCATTATCTTAATTTCACTAACTGCCATTCCATCATCCCCTCTATCATTTTTTTTCTTGAAGGATTTTAAATTGTTACCTTCCAAGCCTGATATAAGATTTCAAGCAATGGAAAATTCATCAAGGTCAGGTATGCTGGTTATAATAGGAAACTATTTAAATGGCAGACTGAAACTTCTGACTGATGTTCTCAAGAGAACTTATGTTCCCAAACTGTTTTCATTTTAGATGAAAATAATGTGTCACATTGTTACTTGTGATCTACAGGAATTTTGATTTTTCTTTATTTTCTTTCCTTACAGCCTCATTGTTTCACCGTTGTTTATCTCTACTTAGTAAGTAATCTAGAGCTTGGTGTAAGAATATTCATTTGACAGAAGACAGAAATTAAAAACAGAGGACCTTGTGCCTCATTTAGAGCCCTATCCAGTGAGCTGTGATGGCATTCATCACTTGGAGGACAGCATGCACAAAGCCTAAAAATTAGTTGTTGCAATACTTTTGGTCTTCTCTGTGTCAGGACCATCAAGCTTTCTTCACCACTTTCGCAGCTGCTGAAACATTTCATACCAGTTCTGAGAAGTCTCCTCAGGAGATCTTTTTTACTCCTGACTCGGAAGCCACACCTAGACTTACAAAGCAAAGAGTGACCAGGAATGGGCAGTACCAAACTGTCAAGAAGCCCTGGAATTGTTTTGACCCTTAGGCGTTTTGTATCTTTTTGTGGACCAGTCTTATAAGGTCCCATGTAAAATGTTTCAAAACTTAATTACCTCACTTTTAAACACAATCTTATATGTAGTGCGAACCTGTGCAAGTCTGTCTTTCAACTAACTCACAAACCAATGCATGGAATATTCTAGCAGCAGGTGCTATAATGAGAATGAAACAGACTCTTTCTTCTTTGTAACAACTCTGATTTGCGCTTCCTTAAAGAAAGAATTTAAAAATAACAGGCAGTCAGTAAAATGTATCTATTCCATGAATTCTTTACATGATTTACAGAATTCTCATGAAGAGAGAAGAAAGATGTTTCTTTTTTATTTTATGGATAGCTGATTACCACTAATTACCTGTGATTAAGCTGAATGCTGTGAGTAGGAGGTACTTGTTTGGTATCTTAAAAGCACCAGTGGTGAATGAATTCAGTGCAGAGTCAAGCAACCTATCCTGCCCTCTCTGTATTTTCATTCCCAAAGGAACTACCTTTGGGACTTCCACAGCTGGAAGCAAAAACTTCTGAAGCAGTAAAGAATACAAGTATAAAGCTGGGCAGAGAGACGATTCAAATGGTCTTTAAACCTTCTATTTTATTATATGCAATGAGGACAGAGCAGTTTGATTATACTTTGTAATTTGTAGTGAACATATCAAGAAGAATTACAGATCTTGGGAGAAGAATTAAAACCAGAATAAGTATTGCTTTTACACTAAGTATGGTCTAATATTTAAAAAAAAAAAAAAAAAAAAAAGAATACATGCATCTGTTAAATACAATCAAGTAAAGCATGTCAGGGTAATTGGCTGTGGGTTGTTAATGTCCCAGGGTTTTTTACCCATACTCTTAACACAGCTTCCTGCAGATCATTAAAATTGGAGAATAAGACAGGAAAATATATGAGGGAAAGGTAGGAGGATATTGTGCATTGTTCCTATACAACGACCTGTAACACCTGGAAAAACTTGGAGACTTCAAGTTTGTAATTTCAAGAGAAAAGTTTAAAGAATTTTCTATGACTCCTTTAACCTACAAATCAGGCTGTCTTCTCATTTTGCAATGAGATGCAAATCTGTGTAGCGTGTAAATTCTTCGTGCAATTTGCTCATCTGCAATCATAGCGTTTCTTCAGAATACTCAACGAAATTGAAAGTACATCTATGAAGACACCACTTCTTTGCCTTTATAAAATAATTTACAGTCTTTCAAGCATAACTGAAGGTGAAAAGCTAAATCAGTTGACTATATTCCCGAATGAACCACATACGTGTTCCCCAGCATTTCAGCTGAACCTGTAGCTTTCAAGCCTTTCAGTTCCCATGTAAGTCTCAAAGAAAGTACTGTTGAGATGTTCCTTCATTTATAGAGCCAGAAAAGTTTAGTTCACCTGTGTCCTAAGCATCACTGGCAAATTAATTTCCCTCTGGAATTAAAACACAAGCAGCATTTAGGAGATGTCTATACAAGATCACTAGGGCCTTTTTTCTACCAGATGAATACAATGCTTTTAGTAGAAAATTTCCCATTTGGAAACCTCAGGAGGAGATTTCATCTCCTTCTACCTTTACCTCCTATACTCTCACTGCTCACTCCCTTAGGGTTTCTTGTACTACTGTTTTATATCTTCCTATATTCAGGGGGTGGTGCAAGCTGTTAATTTACTGGACTCAGGGATCCTAAGGGGCTCTTAACAGTTTTACAGAGGCATATGTTTTAGAATAAGCCAAGAAGAACTGTGAGCAAGGGAGGTAGTTTGTCAGGTTTTTCACATTTTTTGTATTTCATCTTATCTGTTTCTGTCTTTGTACCACTTACAATAGCAAAAATTTATGTGGCCTAGGAGTAAATACAATAAGAACTGTTCAACATTCAGATTCACATCACTGAAGTGTTTGCACTAAAGAGAGGGGCTTTTAAAGCAATAGGTAAAGGCTACAATTGTTTTGCCCCTTTATGATTAGACATCATTTTGAGGCATTTCTGAGTTACATGTTTAACTAAAATGGCCTTGTCTACCATCTGCAGGGTGTACTGGATGATGAACATTTTCAAATTACATGCTTTGCAGTTCCTAGTTCAACTGAATTTACAGCTGCTTTCAGACTCAGTGAGCTGCATTTGATAAGTCTGTATTCAGTCCCGAACCTTTCTTTAGGTACAT
Source organism: Psilopsiagon aurifrons (assembly GCA_025447955.1). Taxonomy (NCBI): domain Eukaryota; kingdom Metazoa; phylum Chordata; class Aves; order Psittaciformes; family Psittacidae; genus Psilopsiagon; species Psilopsiagon aurifrons. Next base: position 21,442 of record JAOEHY010050709.1, read on the forward strand.
AATTGAAACTATTCTACCAAATCTGTTTCACTTAGACTGCAATCATATTCTGCCAGCCACTCAAAAACTCCCCCATCCTGCCATGAGCAGTTAGTGGTGGGTGCATAATGTCATTTAATCATTTCCCTTTAACACTCTGGCACACGTGGATAATACTGTAATGATGATCAGGTATGTGTCCAGGTAGCGGCATTCCATTCAGAGTATTCCATTCTGCGTGACCATGTAGTGTGGCAGTTATAAATTCAGAAACACACATGTCCAATTAACAGACAGTCCAGACTTTCTGCTGTCATTTAGAGACTGACAGGTGTCTGGTAAAGGACTCAGAGGAATTTTCCATCTGTTTGACCAGCTACAGCCTGCATAGTGAGCACCTCTCCCCTTCTAATTGTGATAATACAGGGCTTTTTTTAAAAGTCTGTGTTATAATAAAAGCCCCTTGGGAACATATTTTCTACTTATACATTCTCCAAGTGATTTGTTTATTAATTTCTTCCCTCTGTCACTTTGCAGAAATGAATCTAGCTTTACAGATTATTGTGGTGCTGTGTAGCAAACATTTCTATACCAGTAGATTTCCAGTTCTATTCCAGCAATCAATGTGAACTAAAACAGAAAAAAAAAAATAAAAATAATAAAAAGAAATACTATTCACCGAATTCAAAAGAAAATTAAAAAAAAAAAAAAAAAAAAAAAGAAAAAGATAGAGTTTCTTTTTCATTTGCTTGTTTGTGTTAATTCAGATACCTAAAGAAAGGGGGTTACTTTATAGGCAATGAAGTAAATGAATGAAGAATGTATGAAACTATTTTTAGATGACGGTTTTCAGAAATATTGCATCAGAGAAAGCAAAAAATCCTCTGAGTTGTAAATGGAAGTCCTAGAAGTCTAATTCTACTTTCTGTTTTAAGAACACTGATAGTACTTTTATTCAATTTTTTAAAATGTCTTTTATTCATAAGTGTGCTAAAGCAGCTCAGCTGATGTTCTATTTAAAAGACAAGGACATGAGGTACATTCTCGCCACACCACTAGTTTTATGCTTTTCCGTGCTGTCGTAATCAGATGCCATTTATTATTTAATCAAAATTCTGCTGGCTTTATTGCTTTGTGAGGAGCAGAGATGCAAGTATCGATAACTCACTTTGAACGCAGCTGTTACATTATAGAAAAACATGTTATTCACTGCAGCAGTATAGTAATAGTGTCTTTCTTTCGGAGAAAAGTTGGGCAGTGTGGAGCTCCCTAGATGAATGGTTGCCTCCTCCAAGAAAGGAAAGGTACCTGGATCTAGGACAGAAAAAAGTGCCTTGCATTCAGAGAAGGAGGCTTGGAACCTTCTGCTGAGGAACACCAGAAGGCAGGGAGTGATCACCTCCATGATAGAGTTCACTGTCTACAGAAACTCCAGAGGAAATCTGGACACATCACCTTGGTCTACAATGCCACTTCAAGGAATTAGGCATAAATATCCTTCTCTGCATTATTCAAAATTTATTAGTGAATTTCTTCATTAAAATTGGCATTGCATATGTGTACTACTTGTTTTTTAGCACTCTTTCTACTCTGAGACTGCCATAAGCAAATGGAACAATAAGAACAGTAAATGATGTAACCAAAAGATAGTTTTATTTTCCTTTTTAGGAAATATTAAAATATTTGACCTTTAAAAAAACCATTGAAGTAATAAATAATTTTTGTAGCATTTGCAATGAATTGTTGTAGCATTTGCAGATGAAAGGCCTGAAAATAAAGTGGGGAAAGAAGATAATAAATATGCATGTATATTTATAGACATGAAGTCTGGTATCAGTCTTCCTAATGGCTCTCAGTCTATGACCTACAAACCACCAATAGTCTGCAAAGCTTTTCGTTCTATTAAAAGCAAGCCATTTTGAGACAGATAAAATGGAAAGTTGGAAAATGAATATCTCAGTGAATGGAGCAGAGAGTGTTTAAGGGGCACTTCTATCTTTTAATTTTGTGGGCAGATTTATAAAAGGTCCCACAAAATTTGCCCACAAAATGAAAAAGTAGAAGTGCCTCTTAAACACTCTGCTCCATTCACCAAGATGGATAGTGTATTGCTTTTCTCTGAGTTCTACATAGTAGGAAAAAAAAAAAAAAAAAAAACAAAACCAACATTAATCCATCTACCAAGCCTATAGTCCTATTTCAAATATAAGCATGACACAACATAATTTCTGCTGTAGAGAATATGTGGTTTAGGATGTGAAAGAGTGCATCAGGCCACATGCAAAGGCAGTAATAATCTGCACCAAGCAAAAGGTTTCTGCACTGCCATTGCACTGTAGAAAAACAAAGATACAATGAATACTTTTAGAAGCATCAATATTTCCTGGGGCTTTTCTTAGCTTGGATAAACTTTGTGCCCATCAATACAATGTTTGGACAGAAAAAGCAGATATAGGAGGAAAGATACATACAATAATAGATGTGCAATGCACAAGTCTTTTTTATAAATTTTTTTTAATCCTTCTTTTATCTTGAAGGTGGACAAAACAGATTTGTCAGATTCCTCCCCTTACAGTAGGCAGAAAATCAGCCCTTAGCTACTACCTCATATAAATCTCACAAACATTTACAGGCATTCATTACGATATATAACAGGACTGACATCTGCAAATTGTGGAGCAAGGGTGAAAAGGGTGGCAAAGGGCAAGGGAGACTGATTGAGCACTTGGAAGGTGGAAAGTAGAGTCTGATTGTTTTATTACATAAAAGGTTAGGGGTTATAAGACGAGGAGAATGGATAGTTCTTCTGATGGGAAATAGAGAGAGGCACAGAGTTAATTAAATGTGTGGAGGACTTCCCAGTTGGGGGGCTGAATGGTGAGGGATCCTGGTGCTAGGAATGAAGAACAGAAAAGGAGGGGGAGGATGCATGGTGAGCTCAACAGCAAGAAGGAAGGCAGTGCTATAAATCACAGGCACTGCCTTGCTCCAATATGGAAAGAAAAGAAGATGAGGTCAGTTGGCTTCACTTGGGGTTACACATGTTGTATTACCTTGGGTTATCAAATGGATCTAAAAGCAAAGTGTTTGTTAGAACAAGTACTGAGGGACAAGGTCTTAAGACCAATTTTTGCCCTCAAGTTCACAGGGATTAGGTTGAGGCTGAAAGAAAAGGGTCAATTCAGGCTTGGAAGTATACTGACAGTAGATGTATCGATAAATTTTCTTAGAAATTGTGGACACTCAGATTCTTTTTTAATTCAGTATATACAGTGACTCACTGACTTTGAGAGCTTTAATTTTTCTAGTCTTCCTTTTATCTTTCAAGAATGGGTTTACAGGATACACTGGGGAGCTGAAATAAATCTAAATAAATAAATGCAACTGCATAGTCATGATTGTTTGTGTGTGTTACTGCCCCATAAGGAGAATATGCATTTCTGGCAGAGTGCCATGTGTCTGATAGTGTTCCCCCTGTGGAGCAATAATGTTTTCAGGTAGTCACGACTATATCTAACAAAAACTGCAAAATAACAACTTTATTCCTGAAAAATAAATCCTGGCTCCAGAACCACATTAGAAAAAAAACACACATACACAAACAAAAGTCCCCTCCCAGTAATAAAATGAGGATCAATTGCTGGCTTTAGGACGATTGCACAATAATACAAATCTATTCAGGAAAACAACCATAAGGTTAGCCATGCATAGGATATTAATATTATACAAAAAGAGATCATGACCTAGGAAAGGCTGCAAATAATGTTAGCCATGCATAGGATATTAGTTTTATGCAAAAATGATCATGACCTAGGAAAGGCTGCAAATGCCATATCCAGTATTCATAGGCTCAAGGTGCTTACCCAGAGCCTCTAAACATCTAAGTAACAACAATATGCTTCTGAACTTGAACGAACTCCTATCAATTCACTCTCACATTCTGTATATTTAGTTAAAAAGATGTAGGTGGACACTATATGACCACCCACACAGTCAAAAAGTATTTTCCTGTGCCCAGATGTATTTTCACATTTAAAAAGTTCCTACTGCCTTGTCAATGGACACTGCTGAGAAGTGTCTAGTCCACTCTTCTTTTTTCCCCTCCCATCAGGTATTTATACACTGTATGAGATCCTCCTGAGACATCTCTTCTTCAGGATGGGGAGTCCAAGCTCTCTTTGTGTCTCTCTGCAGAGGTTTATTCAGCAAGTCCATGTCTTTCTTGTACTAAGGAGCCCATAAATGTGGATTGCAGCACTTTAGATGCTGGGTAGAGGAAAATTGGTGTCCTCCATGAGCCTGCTGACAGCACACACTACCTAGTGCAGCCCTGGGGGCTGTTGGCTTTCTTCACTATGAGGGAACATTGTTGTCTCATGGTCAGTTTTTTGTCTGTTAGGACCCCAGATCTTTTCCTGCTGAGCTGCCTTCTGGCCCATCAGCTCCCCTCAATTACCGGTGCCCAGAATATTCTTACCCAGATGCAGAACTTTTCAAGTCTTCTTGTTGAATTTCATGAAGTTTCTGTCGTTTCAATTCTCCAACCTATTCAAGCATATCTGAGTGGCAGCATAACTGTCTCATGTTTAAGCCACTCCCTGCAGCTTTTTGTCTGCAAATTTGTTGAGGTCCCATTGCCCCTTAATGAAAATACTGAAATGAGGTCAATAAGGAAGACATTGTAATTAGTCTAATATTAATTAAAAAAAAAAAAATTTAGCCACAAAGATAAAGATTGTCTGAGAATACTGGTATGGTTTTGCCAGGGGTCAACCAAACGTAATTGCTTGTGTGCTAGTGTGACATGATTTGTGGGTGAGGGGAGAGCAGTGAATGCCTTTTTCCTCAGTTTTAACAAGGCTTCTGTCCATGTCTTACACAACGATCTTGAATCCAAGGTAGGCTGTTATGGTCTGCATGGGTGCGCAACTAGAGAGATGAAACACTGTCCTGATGATTGGACTCAGAGGGTAGTGGTTAATGTCAGTATCAAGGGGATTACTGCAGGAATCTGTACTCAGATGTATCTGGATTCTGATAATGTGACCTGGAGAAGCAGAGAGATTTCACTCATGTCAAGCCTGCAGTTGATGCCAAATTGGTGGGGCTCATGGGTGTGCTTGAGAGCAGGGCTACCATCCAGAGGGATCTGGACAGGAAGAAGGAACATGACAACGGAAATCCTCTGAAATTCAACAAGAACACATGGAAGTCCTCTGTCTCAGAGCGATAAGTGCCTCCAGCGACACAGGCTGCAGACTGATAGGTTAGGCATAGATCTAAATGAAAGACTTGGGGATCCTCATCAGCAGGTAGCTGACAGAAGCCTACAATGTGTTCTGGCAGCTGTGAAGGCCAACTTCAACCTGGTCTGTATGAACTACCTAGTCAATTAAGGAACAGACTTGTCCTCATCAGTTTGGCATTCATTAGGATACAATGAGTTACTGCACAGAGTTTGTGACCCCCAAGAACACGAAAAACATCAATCAAGCCAAGTGAGATAAGCAGAGAGCCACTGAAGTTGTCATGGCTGGAGCATTCACCCTGTGAGAAGAGGCTGGAGGAGCATGACTGCTTGATCCTGGACAATGGGTGGCTAGAGAACAGCTGAAAAGCTCTCATGCCTGGCTCTACTGCCAACAGCTCCTTGCACCATACACTTTTTAAGCTCCCTCCCCACCAGATTTTTCCTGTGATTCTTGGCACAGTCACAGAATTATTCTCATTTGGTATCATTTATAAGCTTCCATGGCAAATGTAATTCTGTAGAGTTAATAGTCTTAGACATCAAGAGTCAGGCTTAAAACTGCATGAAAAACTGATAAAATACACTGTAGCAACACAGATACACATCAGAGCTTACCTGTAAACTTTGATTGATAACCATACATCATTTAACAGTGATGGATATTAGAACAAAAACAATTTTAACAAAACTTAGGAAATGACATGAATCTAAAGGAGAAAGCCCCACCACTATGTCATATAGAATGGGCATCTGTAGCCTTAAAAGCAGTCATCTGGGAGGATTTAAAGGTCATAAGGGATATACAGCATTGCATGAACTTCTGTGAGTTAGAGTCTGGAATGATATTTAGATGTATAAGTTGGGAAATAAAAAATTAAGAGAAATAAGAAGTCACAGAAACCTGCATATGGCACAGTACTATCCATGAATACTACATACAGGCTTTTCTCCATAGCTTTAAAAATTGATGGAAAATTAGAGAAGACACGTTACAGAGCTCGGGAAGCTGCTTTTTGCAAGGAACGTACAGAACTTAATCCATTTACTACATCATGTCAGTGAAGAGACAGCTTGATTATGGTGTGTAAATGCTTCAGGAGGACAAAATACCTGAATTAAGAGCTCTTTAAACTACCTGTGAACTTCATAACAAGAGTGAATTGCTTCAAGTTAAAGCCAGTCACATTCAAATGACTACTAGAACACATTTTTAAAAGATGCTGATTATCCAGTAATATAATACACCAATAAAAGTGATAGATTCTCTATATTTGAGTGAGGAGCAATTCATTCCTGGAAAATGTGTTGTTGGGTTTATGCGTATGATTGTAGGCGTGAGATGTAGGACATTTAGAGAAATTATGAGCATTTGGCTGGAAGGTGTACTGACACAAAACCTAATCCTGCATTCAGAATAATTTGTTGCCAATGTTCTATAAAATGGCTAATGTAAAGTGTTGTAATGAGCTAGGATCATAGATGTATTTTAGTTAGGGGGATGATGGCTTTTTCAAGTGAGGTAACTCAAACATTTGTAACAATGTGAACATACTCTCAGTTACATAAAACTTTAATGTCCTCAGCAGAGTGGGAATCAAATGATGTGCAATGGATGAGCAGACACACGGCCTAAAGATCCTTTCTGCTCTGAAAATTTCTGAATTTGAAAAGAAAAGGAAACAATTTTGCCCATGTCTTAGCTTACCCAGTTGTAAAAGCATGACCACTTGGTGGATAAAGAACTGGCTAGATGGCTGCATGCAAAGAGTTGTGCTCAATGGCTCAATGTCCAGCTGGAGACCAGTAATGAATGGTGTCCCTCAGGGGTTGGTGTTGGGACTGACTTTGTTCAACATCTTTGTCGGTGACATGGGCAGTGGGATTAAGTGTGCCCTCAGCAAGTTTGCTGATGACATCAAGCTGTGTGGTTCAGTTGATACGTTGGAGGGAAGGAATGTCATCCAGAGGGACCTTGACATGCTTGTGAGGTGGGCTGATGCCAACCTGATGAAGTTTAATCATGACAAGTGCAAGTTCCTACACTTGGGTTAATGCAATCCCAGTCAGAGCTACAGGTTGGCTGAGAACTGATTCAGAGCAGCCCTGTGGAGAAGGACTTGGGGTGTTGGTCAATGAGAAAATGAACATGAGCCGGCTTCAGTGTGTGCTTGCAGCCCAAAAAGCCAAGCGTATCCTGAGCTGCATCAAAAGGAGTGTGACCAGCAGGTAGAGGGAGGTGATCCTGCCCCATACTCTGCTCTTGTGAGACCTCACTTGGAAGACTGTGCGCAGTACTGGTGTCCTCAACATAAAAAAGACAGGGAACTATTGGAACAAGTCCAGAGGAGGGCCACAAGGATGATCATGGGACTGGAGCACCTCCCGTATGAAGATAGGATGAGAAA
>JAOEHY010050712.1:0-41208 GCA_025447955.1 Psilopsiagon aurifrons
GCCCATGGCAGGGGGTTTGGAACTAGATGATCTTTAGGTCCTTTCCAACCCTAACTATTCTATGATTCTATGATTCTTTGATCATTTTTTACAGTGAACATTATGTAACAATGAAGTAGTAATCACAGGAGACTAACTAGATACTTCTTCCTGGAATAGGATGCAGATGAATATGTCATAGATGAAGTGAAGATGTAAGTATTGTTTTCAATATATATGCTAAAACAAACTGTGTAAGTACTCTGTGCTCACAGCAGTTAGCATAACTGCATATGACAACTGAATAAGCTGAGTTACAATAAAATATCTGTGAATGATTTTGTTTTGGAAGCCCACAGATTTTGAGTCCTGTACATGGACTGCTTTTATTCCTGTTGCTTCATTTTTGTATTCATTGGCAGTTCTGACAGTTTAAAAAATAATTATTTCAGTTTGGCACAAAACCCAGTTATTCTGAACAACTGATTAGAAAAAGATCAAGTCAGATGTGGTTTTGATTTCAGACTTCACAACTTCACAGCAAAAAGGAATTTTGAAGCAAACGGTTGCTTCAACCTGATCTGTCAAAATGTTTAATTAAAAAATGAAGGTACTGACAGCTGAATGTTCTTGAAGGTAATTATTTTTACAAGAAGTTCAGCAACACTTCCATATTTTCATAAATCCTTTTGATTGCACATTTTTGTCTGACAAAAATTTTCTCTTTAATACCAAAGCCATACTCTTAGGACCTGTCTCAAGAAAGCAATGAAATACCATTGAAGTCTGTGGAACCTGAGAAAGTATTTGAAATCTTGAACATGCTAAGTTTCTGGCCTGATTCCATCTGAACCTCATGCTTTAGAAATCTACTCCGTCTTAATTAATTTGATTAAGTAGCGTTTTGTCTGAGACACTCTCCTTTGTGAAGAAAAGGAAAGTAAGAGCTGTTGGCAGTTAGACTAATGAGAAAATGATAATTTCTCTAATACCCTGCCAGGGTCCAGTAAAATACTACTTGCATTAAAATAAAAGTTATATTTCCCTAATCTCTCAGAGATGTGTGATTCTTTCAAACTTATATTAAAATCAAAGACTTATTACTGTCCCAAGCCTCAGCCCATTAGTTCTAAGAGGTATGTTTGAATTCCAGGGAAATAAAAAAAGTCAAGTACAAATCTGTCTTACAGGCTTTTGTATTTTCTTCCAGGCTTTCCACTTTCATTTTTCTTTTAGTAATAAAGATGAACTTATGTATGCCTTTTGAATACCCTCACTCATTAGGCAGCCAAGTATTGTATTAGAAGCAATGTTTACATGTTATTTTACCTGGGTAAGAAACCCAGAGACAATAACCCCAGCCCTCGCTGTGTAATACAGACAGCTGAGCAACTAACCCTGAGCTGAGCACCCCCACTTAGTTGCACTTCTCATGCACATAATGGTTGTGAGAAAGGCTTGCAAAAGGCATCCAGAGAGACAGCAAAATCAGTGTTAGACTGCTAGGAGAACAAGAGACAGACAGCAACGGTGGCACCATATGGGAGGTGTGCTGCTTCTAGAGTCAGCCAAACCTCATCCTCTCACGCTGCTATGTTCAGTGGCTCACCAAAGCATTCAAGGAATGTGTGCTTGTCCCAAAAAGGGAGTATCCTTATTCTGTAGCATCTGGGGTATAAGTAGCCACAATGCGAGAGACCTGAGTAAAAACCAGTTATTAGCGTGGCTGACTTAGGCAGGAGATTCTCTGTTGCTGCTCCGTCTGTGCTTCAGCAGCTGAACACAAAGCGACATGCCAAGGCCAGAGGAAAAGCCAGACCTAAGCAAGGATCACAGACACTTCCTAGCCTTTACACATCACACATAGACAAACAAGGACAAGCTGAAGTCATTAACTCCATGCTTTGCAAGTCCTCTGTGTATGACTCAAACTCTCCTTAGTACGGTGTACAAGCATACTTTCTCACAGCAATAATTGATATGCCGACAGAACTTTTTTCATGTTAATGGAATTTGCAGCTAATCTTCAGGGGAAAAAAAATCAGCATTTTTATGTGAAATTAGGTGTATATTGCTTAGTCAAGGCTTTTCTGCCTTAATTCACTAACAATAAGTATTCATGCTGGTTCTTTTCAAAATTCTGATTGTTTCAAAACAGCTAATAATTTTCACACAGTTACAGATAATTATCAAAGAAAAACTAATGAGGCTGTTCATGACATAGTGCAAGAAGTATTTCTGTTACGATATTATGCATTTTTGATGAAATACAATTTTTTTGCGCTTGTCTTACATATTGTAGGTATCTGAGGAACAAATTATGTCTTATCTGCTACCCCAAAATGCCACTGAGCAAAATTCCATTTTCCACCAAAAAAAGCCTTTGAGTACCCCAGTGCTTCACAGAAAAGATGAGTCAAATCCTTCCTTTATGAGTACCTCATCAGTTTTCTGCCCAGACACTGGACTTTACAGAAAAGATGCTATGCAACCTAGACTACAGAACCAGGAACACAACTAGAAGAATAATAAGGCAAAGAGAGGTGAGACCTAGAGAAGCACGATCAGGTGGGCAGTAGGCCTTAAGGCCAAAAAAGTTGGCTTTGACCTGGCTGAAGTTTGCAGAGTGAGAAATATGGAAGCAGTTATTTTAATCTACAGAGAAAACCTGCTCCCTCCTAAGTCAGCTGGAATGTTGCCCACCTCCACCAAGGAGTTGGCACTAATGCTGCACCTGAAGGACTATACAGCGACGAAACAAAAAGGGTATGACAGTATTGTAGGACATGATTCCATTCATCTCACTCAGGCAAATAATCAGCAATTGCTCAGTCAGTGAAGGAAGAATTTAATTTCTTATGTAATTAAGACAAACAAGATAGGGCCGCTGTTGTAATGCTCTGAGAAAAGCAACTTGTGCTAATAGAACCCATGCAAAAAAGGGAGACAGAGAATAATGATTCTCTGGATTTTTGAGTTCCTGAGTAAAAAATGAGATCTTCTTCAGTTTACTGAGCAGGAACTGGAGGAATAATAGGTAAACTTTCATTTATTCCATCATGGCCTCAGAGAAAGTCAGTGTAGTCAAGAGATACATACATGAAAATGTTCAATTGTTTAAAAGCAATAAAAAAAGAAATTTATTCTGAACTTAAATAAAATTATGAAAAAAAATCAGTTTCAAAATAAATCCACATACCCATCTGGGCAAATCTAAAACACTCATTGAAGGATTTACGTTATAATGCCGATGATTTCATTGTTCTTTCTGGCCTTTCATGAACATACCCAGAAATTAAAGGGCTCTTTATTCATCATGCAAGTACAGCTGAAGTGTTGCTAGTACAGGCTTTTCTGTCATGTCATACTAATCTATGTACCCCTAAAGGTGGGATGATCATTGATTCTCTCTGTGCTAGAGCACTCTGGACCATGACATTAAGTAGGGGGAGAACTGTATGTCCTATTTCTGAGAGATAAGACAAAAATACCAGTATTTCGCATTGTTCGCTGGGTAATCATCTATCAGTAAAAGCACCTAGAACCTGACTCAGTATCCATAGAAGACAAAGGAAATATTTCAATTAGCTTCAGCTGGGTCCTTTGTGCTCTTGGGCTAGATTTTATCAACTGAAAACCACAAGAGAGATATTTGTGCTGCAATAGCTCCCTTCTGAAGCAACTATCTAAAATCAACTGCTACATAAATATTTGAGTGAGAAAACTAAAACTGAATCTTTATGTTACAGTTACAGTATGTGCTGTGTTCAAAGCCAATCTAAAATATACAGAATGCAAAATAGAGGTCCATATTTGCAAACATGGCAAGTGGCTCCTGGGGTGCTCTGTTTAGAGTGCTAAAAGGTGCTGAAAATCTGAGATAATCAGACTCATAGGCAGTTTTTGAAAATGCAAGACTTGTTAGAAAACACTTATACATAGCCATAGTTAGGAGTGAACCAAAGCTGCCCAGCCTTGTGGAAAAGTTATGTCTTGTTTTCATTATTCTTAGTTCAAAGTCTATTTAAAATAGTGGAATAACTTCTTGCCAGCCTGTTAGATTAAGGATTGGAAAAAAAATATTTAGGAATACCTAGAATTAGATCCTCTGAATTAACCTTTCTGAAAGCAAATACGTATACTTGAGTCAGTATTTTATTCTTTACAATCTTGGAAGTGCCAAGTATAGCAGAAAAGAGGCTTTTTTTCTTTTTATATTTGAGATCAGTTGTGAGACAGAAGTCTTGGCATTCTCATCTCTGATTTTCATGGCATTTCTTACCTAATAGTGTAGAATCAGAAGGATTGAATAAGCAACTTAACATCTGAGATTTGCTAATTGCTGGCTATAATGAGCACCTGATGCTCTAAGATAACAAGACCCCTTTTCACCCTTCCCTTGGGAGAGCATATTATGTTGTGTTTCTTCATGCTAAATAGAAGACAAGGAGTGACTACTGGTGCCAGAAGAAATAAAATCAAGATATCTCCCAATAACTTGAGAGCCAATATATGTCACTGCTCCAGCTCCCTCTGCTCTTGACATTGTTTAAGGAGTTCTGTGTGAGCCCACCTGGGAATGCCGAGACAGACAGCAATCAAGGCAATCCTTCTTGAAGAAGCAACTGTAAATCTGACAGAGAATGAATTTATTTACTCCTTTGCTTCCTCAGACCTTCACAAAGCCACTGGGAATTATATGAGGATGGATATATGAATATGGCCACTGTGAACTCTATTTACTGGAAGAAATTTCTTATACTTCTTATTGCACACAACCAGGAAATGAAAATTCCTTGGGAACATGCAATATAAGGGATTTTACCTCTAGTCATCTTAAAATGTAATAAAACCAACACTTTATGATAAGAAGGAACTTACATTTAGGCAATGAGTTTCACTTAGCACTGCTGACTGCATTTCTACACATGAGATCTGAAAACAGCTGCTTTGTGAGAAAGCAAAGCCTGCAGCGGATAAAGATCATAAGGTCTTCCATGGGCTGCATTTTACCGCTTCATGACTTGTGGGATCAGTTGTGCTTTACAGAGAGAATCCCTCCTGCCTTCCTTAACTCTGCATTCATATTTGACAATAGAGGTCTTACTTTAAGAAATACCAGCCCTGGAAAGAATCTCATTGCTGTTCACAAATGCTGATAAGATTGCATATGTCTTCCACTTATTAACCTTTTCAAATGTGACTGTATTCAGCAGCACTGAACATCATCAGATGTAAACCATTAAGTAATTCATTATATTAAGCAATGACCAGCTGCAGATTCTGAGACTTCAAGCAACAGACATTAGATTTATACAAGGGGATGCAGGCAGAGAAAACCCTCTTGCCTCCACACCAGCCTTCAGGAGCAATTCATTTCCAGTCTAGTAGTAGCAGAGTCACAGTGCTAGGTCCATTCTGGCATAGATAAATATTCTGTGGTGTTGACTCTGCCATTCTTTCTCCATTCAGTACTATATTTGCGAGAAGACTGATCTCACAGTAAATCACTGCTCAGTCTGAGGATGGGTGGGATCATATACTTGCGTATGTTTAGCTCCAGGAACATGGCTTATTTATAGCTTTGCCTGCAGATATTTGGTTAACTTTTATTTTCTTTTTTCTTTTTTGAAGTTATTCCAGCTCCTAGGCTTTGTGCTGCTTAGCACACAGGTGTCCTCTGCCCCTCATTGTATTGATGGGAGGATGCTTTCCTTTTTCAATAATTTTTGAACTGTATTTCCACTAATATTTTAGTTTGCAACATTGGGATGAAAAGCACTCAACAATGTGGCATGGATATTACTGTGTGGCTTTGGTTTCTACATATTTAAGCCTCAGTTAAGACTGTGCATATGAGCTGCTAAAACAGTTTCCAATTGCTCCTTGGGGTTTGGCTATTGACTTCTGTATGTCAAGCTTTCAAGTCATGTGCAAAGTGAAATTCATTACAAATTTATCAATACTGCCACAATTTTAAATTTTCAGTTGAACAGCAATGGCTTTTAGCAAAAGCAGCATGTTCAAGCAGCAGCAGTGTTAGTGACTTCCAGGAGAGAAGAAAGGATAAGTTCATATATTCAATGCAATAACTAGTATAGATCTTAAAAACTTGATATCAGTAAAAACTGAAATGCTTCCAACAAGATAATATCTAATTTCTTCCATTGCTAAAAAACCAGGCAAATCCCCTGCTAAGTATTTTTTCTCTCAGGTCAGTGCTTCTTTCTTTCTCTGGTTCTTCTCTTAACTCCTGTTTTTACTCTTTCGGTATTTCTCTACCTTTACACAGGTTCCTGTCCTCAATCCCTTCTATGCTTATTTCTGAGTACTGTCAGCACAAGCACAATTTCAGCTCCTTTTGCTCTGCTGCTGATTCCCATCAGTTCCTTGCTTTTTAGACCTGCTTCCTCCTACCCTAAAATAACACTTCCTCTCACTCTCTGTTGTCTCTGAAGTGTCTCAGATCTGCTCTGAAGACCACACAGCTTGCAGTCTCTTCTTTTTTCCTGTGCAACCTCTCCCTTCTCTGCCTTACTCCACCACTGCCCAGCCTCCAGGGCAGTGTGCATCTCCTGCCTGAGCCTTGCAGCTAAGTCACATCTCTGCCTTTATAGCTCTTCATCTCTTTGAGAATGAGCCAGTCTCTCAGAGCCCCTCCGAAGTGACCCAACCACCTTGGTAAACTGCTGGAAGGCCACCCCAAAGAGAAGTCTATTTGTCCGTTGCTTTGACTCCTCTCAGTCTTCTGCAGCAAGCAGTTGTATCAGCTTCCACATACCACAATCTCTTTTTTTGCACTGCTTGAAAGCCCTGATGCTTTTCTCACAATTCCTTCACAACTCTGCCTCATGACTTTCCTTTCAATTCCTCCTTCAAGCTCCTTTTTTTACTGTGCTCAAAAAAAAAATCTACTGAGGTCTACAAAGTGCTCAGCAAGAGTCTGACATGAATTTACTGTTATTCTGCAAAATAAAAAAAATAATAATAATAAAAAAACTCTCCATTTTCCCAAGTCTGCCTACCTGTCTGACTTTATCTCTTGTGTCTACCGGTTACAATCAGAGTGCACATTCAAGTTTTCTGAGGCAGGCGCCATAGGGCTGTACCACTTTTCTGTGAATGCATATCCTCCAGCAGAAAAGCCTGATCCTGGGAAATGTTGAGCCAGGAACAGAAGATGTTTGGTTTGGATAAAGGTCTTTGATGTTCTGTCATTTCTGGAGAGTCATATGGTTTTCTTTCTTTCCTTTACATTGTTTTCATTTACTCATGCAGCTAAGAATGGCTTTAAACAGCAGTGATGGATCCTACTCTAGCTCTTGATGCATAGGTGTCTGTAGATAGATTAATGAAAAAGGAAAGTAGGGTGCCACACAGCAGAAATAATCCTAATGTTGACATCACTGAGTGCCTCTTAGCTGGCAGAATAAGCCCTAACAATACTCCCATGCAATATTTACGTTTAAATCAAAATCAGGACATACATATGGAAAAACTATATATGATGACATTGCAGATTGCTGCTTTTTCAAATAGGTCCTTCAGGGTAGCAGCTGGATTGGTTTTAAGATAGGAGCTTCTTAATCCAGGCAGATGTAGCTCTCATCAGAAGTTAATTTGCAGAGATATTCACATATGCAAATCATGTCACAATGCTGAAATGCAGCCACGTAATGACTGGAAAATGTTATACCCATAAATCATACTACCACGATCATCAAAATTTCCACTCAGCCAGGACAAATTCAACAGCATTTATGTCTTTCCAGCTTTTAGCCCATAAAAAATCTGTGGTTTTGGAGAGTGTGTTACACTGGTGATCTTAAAACTCCCAAGTCTGGTATAATGAGTCCTCAAGTGCATTATAACTTACCAGTAATTACATTTCAACATTTCTGCTTTCAGCAGTTAGTGTTTTATTCATAAACATTTAAACACCGAATTAGGCATAAAATAAGAATGTTGGCAACAACCTGGCTTAATTTCATTAACTATTAGGTAAATGTAGTGCTGCTTCTTCAAATAATCCTTGGTTTGAATGCTAAAGATGTAATGAACTTCATGGTTCATAGCATCTGACATTGCTTAATTAATGGGTGCATTTATAGTACATAGGCCTCAGTAATTGATTTATATGCATGATTTGCACATACAGCTGTTAGTTCCTGTAGGAAAGTCATAATTCAAACGTGTGCATATTTTCTAGATATGGGGAAAGGGGGAAAAAAACACCTCTCAAACTTGTCAAGTTCCCAAAAAACATGATAGCAAATAAATAACACAGGAAAAATAAATAGAACCGGAAAAAAACTACCAGAAGCAACATTAATGTTACAGCTTTGAGTTTCCACAGCTCACACATTTCAAATGGAAAACATGACAAAATGCTTCTCAGCATTTTTCCCCTCTTTACAGTAGATGTGGTTAAGTCTATATATGCTCACACACCTCTGTGAGTCTGTTCATATTACAGTGTATGCCGGGTGAATAGAGTCCACATTTTCCATGCCTGTTTGAGTTTTTCTCCCTCACTCACATACACATAAACACACACAAGGTTTACACAATTTAGATTTAGGAGCAAGTTCAATAAAGCTAAGAAAAGGTTATGCTTAATATTACACATATTTAGTCTTGGGGCAAATCTTCTCCTAACTGAAGCCAAACATTGGAGACGAGGGAATTCAACACAGGTTTCCTAGCCTGTCCAACAGATTACTTGTGAAAGCCAAACTGGTGTGTTGAGAAGTCGACGCTGAAGAATAACTGAGCTCAGAGTGGAAAGAGGTCTCCTGTGGCAGTTTAAAAAAGGTTGAGGAAGAGAAACAGCAATTTCTGGATTATCCATTACCTTGGAGCTAAGACTGCATCCTTCCTAGTCCTTTTCTTGCTGTTTGGCGTACCCCAATCAACAGTCCCACATGCTGAAGCAAGCATCCCCATTCCAGCACACAGAGTTCCAGTTCTCCATCTTTTTCCCTTACACTGACAACTACCCCCCACTGGCAGCAAATCTTATTTCAAGGGTTCTTGCAGGAAGCTTTTGTCATTTTAGGTTTTTTGGTTTCTGTTATCAAAGCATTTCAATGTACATTAAGAAATGCAGAGCGTAGGCAGCTTGATGACTTTCACAACCCTGGCTCCATTTCCTGGTGCTCTAAGGCAACACTTAGCTTTTCACTCTCCAGTCCCTTACACATTCTACATCTGCTATTCTAATGCCTGCATTCATCAGTAGACTGGCAATAATAAATTTTCTTCTTTCCTTTCTCCTTTCTTTCTAAAGGCTCTCCCTCATGCACACGTTTGTCATTTCTTCACTATTGACTGCTGACTGCCCAAACCTCCTTGAACAATAATTCCATTATAATGTAAGCCAGGGGCATGGTTAGCTTTATAGTTTGACTGGAGGCAGGTGAAAGGGTGGGAAGGAGATTATTTTAAACTCTTAATCATCACTCATCTTATTTCAATATTCATTGACAAGCTGTAGTGGAAACTATACTTTTTTCTTGTGAACCTGGGCACTCTTCCAGATTCTTACTCCTTGGTATTAGCTCAGTGCTTTCCTTCTGAGGGTGTTACTGCAGTCTTCTGAATGCAAATCTTTCCCATGGTGTTAATGACTATGTCCATACAGTCCATCAAGGCCTTGAACTCAAATTGGTGGGCTAACATGCTTACATAAAAATGCCGTTTACATCACCAAGACTTAAAAGGTATGAAGAACAACAGCGGAAAGCCTCAACCATGAGTCTAGTCCCCCCACACTGAAGATAAGTGCTATGTGGATGGAAAGTCTAACACTTCAACTATCACTTGAGAAATGCTCAGTGATTCCATTTGATTCAGATAGTAGGTAGGTAGTTTAGTTAAAAATAGAAATGGTGGTGTGAGGTAGCATCTTCCTTTCTACTTGTGGTAGATACATCTGTTGTGAAGTAGAGGCAGTTCATGAAGCCATGGAGTGGTAAGGACCAGCTCAGTTGTTAACATCTCCAATGTAGCACTGATGGGCATCATAGAGCTATCACAGTATGACTGAATCACAGAATAATTTAGCTGGAGCAATTAATGAACTTTGAGCAAAACTATATGACTAGATAAATCTACCAATGTTCACTTTAATGGTATGTCCATTTTCCAGTATCTACATGAAATTGTACACACTGTTCCAGCTTTCCTGGAAATGGGCAGGATTTAGTCCATGGAGGAAATTGCTTTAGTTGCTATTATCTTTTATAGTGAAGGAAGCTGACAGGCAGAGAGTTAAGCTGAATTTAGAAGACATTCTATTGACATTGACTGATTCATATACATTAAAAAAAAAAAAAAAAAAAAAAAAAAAAAAGAAGTAATTTGGCATCCTAAATTTAAAGCAGACTAAAACTGGGAGAAGAAAACAGACTGAATGCATTGCAGCCACTGGGGTCAGATGATTAAGTGGCTTCTCCTCTTGGCATCTTCACCCTGCTTTTACTGATCTGAAACACTATTGCAAGTATTTTGATCATGGGCTTAGATTTTCAGGGGTTTGGGCCTCTGAAATCACCTTCAAATCTTTATGTATTTTTCAGAGCAAGAGAATGAGTTTCTTGGAAGATATAAGCAGAAATAGTGATTACCAAAATGACAAATACTCAGTAATATAAATATTTTCTGCCAAAGCTTCCTCCTCTCCAGCACATAATCCAGTTCTCATTGATTTCAAAAGCAGTTGGGTTTCATCTGATCACTAGTTATTAAACAGCTTCTGAAGTTATAAAAAAACCCCAAAGCTTTGTAGAAATAATCTCTGTTTCCTTGGCAGACTGTAACAATAATAACAATTATATAAAAACATGTACATACACATATTCCCTTTCCATTTTTATATCTTCAATCATCTGGAGTTCTTCAAGCATTTTATGCAGGTGAGTAAAAAAAAAAATTATCTTTGCTTTGCAGACACAGAGGGAAGATATGGTTAAAGTTGGCAGAAAAAGGAAGAATATTGTGAATTTTCCACTGAGATTAAAAAAAATTCAGAATTATATGAAAACTGTTCTGGGTTTGTTTGACCAAAACACACCATGTTCAGCATTTTTACCCTCTCCTTTATTCTTCCCAGCCTCTCAGGTCTCCTTGCGACGAAGTTTGAACTCTCATGGCACCCCCATCATCGTTCTTGATGTTAAATTGGATAACTGGTTGAGAATATCTAGTAAGCATGTGTTCTCTCTGTTCAGATAGGACTGTTTTAAGGTCTATCATTTCTAAGAGTCTAATTCTGATCTCCCTGCTCTCATCTAGTGTGCTTTTTCAGTACTGAGCTGGCACTGCTAGCAGGGGCTGGTCCCTCACTGCCCCATGTCTGTGTCCATGCTGTGCAGACAGGCAGGAAAGGTAGTCAGGCAGAAGTGGAGCACTGAGACATGCCATGCTCAGGAGCTCCTCTGTTTGGCTCCAAGCAGTTCCCTGCCGTTTACCCACAGGGCACATCTTTCTCATCATGCTGCTGGGCAGAAACTGCTCTTCCACAGCAACATGGCCACAGTCCTTCCCCTCCCAAAATCTGTCCTTACTCATGCAGAACTAGTAGTATCTGCAGGGATAATGGTAAATGAGGGAACAGACAAGACTGAAGGCATTAGCTGGTTTATTAATGTGGCGGGATTCCTGTTATATGCATCACATAACACTAGAAACCTGATTTTTCAGTCAGTATTGCATGGTACATTTTGCTCTGTGCCATGTCCTCTTGACTGGTTCTAGACCTTGTTTTTTCCCATGCAATGATTCCCAATTTTGTGGTTGTTTGCACAGCAGGGAAATATGCTGAAAGCTGCTGTGGTCTCCTTTGGACTATTTAAAAGCATATGGATGTGATCTTGTGATTAAAAATAAAGTTTCCTGTAAACAGGTTCCTGGGAAGTATTTGACTGCTCTGCAAAGGGATTACAGCAAATTCTACGGAACACTTTAAAACTATTAGGAGAGAGTAATTTTAGCAGTTCTACAGATGATTAAAAAGTCATTTTCTAAAATATTCTCACTGGAGGGTTTTTTCTTTTCTTAAAGAAAACATTTAATTGCTCCAATCAACCATAACTACTTTCTGTTTATGATGTAATTTGTATACCCTGATCACAAGGTATATGGCTATTTTTCATATTTGCTTATGACTGTATTCCCCACAGTTCATATCAGTCACCTTTAATTGACTGTAACTCACTGCCCATTAAAGAAGGAAAGACTAAAGTGAGAGAAAAAGGGGAGCACTCTGGTTTTACATTACCATGTCCTGACACACTTTGTAATGCCCCTCTGACAGATACAGTTTCTATTATTTTTCACCTCATACGACACCAGCAGCTGAAGTCCCACCTCACAGACAGGTGAGTCTGGCTTTTATTTTACCTCCAGAATTTGTTGTGGCGTCACCCACCTGCGTACTACTGGTACAGGTTTAGTCTCTCTTACAGATGTACAAAGCTTGAAAAGGTGCTTAGTCTCTGTAACACTTGTCAACACTTGAAAAGGTAAAATAGCTCAAGTGACCACAGAGTGGGACTCCTCTTCCCATGATGAAGGATGCTGAAGTTTACCATGCAGCTAAGAATGCTGTTTCCCACACACCACTCCTTGAGTATGTGGCATGGTAAGTAACAATAATGTCCACCTATTTTAATGTGCTGTTGACATTCTGTTCAAGCCCTCAGTTTTTCCTGACAAAATATCTGCAGGTCTTGGCTGAATAGTAACACAGGTAAATCAGTCACACTGGCATTCTTATTTGCTTTTAGATCCTGCTTGTATCAAAATCACTGTGTTGCATATGGTGAAGTGCTATTGATACTGCCTTTAAGTTGCTATTGCAGCCTTTTTATTTTGAAGCACTCAGAAGCAGGCAAATTCAACAATTTCACATGGCAACTCAGATTTAGCAAGCATTTTGACCATAGTATTTGATGAGCAGTATGAACAGAAGGGCATCTAGGCTGTCACTCCTTTGAGGTTTCCTCTTGGGAAAAACAGCTCCATTTCATTACAAAAACAAATCATGGCAAGTGAGCGCCATTGCAGAGCTATGAAGTTCATTCAGTATCAGAAGAATGCATTATCTCATGCCTCATCCATGGGAAACTGTTTAGCAGTGTCTTAACATCTATTGCTTTCTGCTTTATTCTTGCTTATAGATTTGTTCCCCTACTAGAATAGACCCAGAAAACACCAAGTGCATTTTCTGTGATATAACACTCAATAATATTTTCTTTTTTTTTTTTTTTTTTTGAGGGAATTGTTCTCCCTAAAGATAATTGCCGCAGCATAGCAATGCTGAGCTTTTGCCCATGATGGAGCAGCTCCATAAATGAGCCTTTGGCATAGTACCTGGCACATCTGTTGCAGTGAGAAAATAGCTGCCAATGGTTTAATCACAACGACCACTCTAAAATTTTTGAGGGACCCAAAACCTAATGTTCTCTCAGCATTTTGAATTTTCAGGCCTTGCACGAGAGCCCAATGAAACCCAAAACTTCAGTATGTTTTCTTCAAGAGTTCTCATGGAGGTTTTGAAAGTTGGAACATTTTTACTTGCTTTATAACAGTTCCCAGGAGCACCTGCCAAGGACTGGGTAACCCGGTGTCATAAAAATATGAAACAACAGATTGCCTGTAAGCAAAAAGCAGCTGTGGTTCAGAGCAGCAGAGCACTGGCAGCAACTTGTTGGGCTCTCCCTGCTCATGCTCATGGTGCCCAGAATGCCTTGGTTAGGCCTTTGAACTAGTTAAAAAAAGACCTGATGCTGACCAGGCTTTTCCACAACATACATGGCTCTGCCAAGTGGAGTGTGGCTTCCCCTTCACTTGTAACCTTGGGCTGGAAGCGGTCACAGTGCTCATGCTGACACCCCAACCTGCATCCACCTTCCCAGATTTCTTGAACTCCTTCCTTACATGCAGCGACCTGTCTAGGCTCCAGGTGGTTCACTAGCAGAAGCAGTGCCCACACCGGAGTGGCTGTGATCATAGCTAAGCTTTTGCTGACGCAAGCAACATCACCCTTTTGAGTCACCATGAAAAACTGACCTCACCCAGCATGACTTGTACCTTTAACAGCTAGAGGACTCATTGCTAATGTGAGATTTGTCCTTTTTTTAACCTTCTGTCTCAGCACACTGGAGTCTGATGGTCTACAGGAAAGGGAGGGGGGTAATCAGGATACCATATTGGTTCTTTGTCTACTCTTTGCCTTTCTATGCTCCAGAGCTGCCCTTTTCCCATGACACAGTAGTTTTCAGGATGTTATAACAGAGTTATAACTATGCAAGGCTGAGGAAATTATTGCATTATTGCATAGTCCTTCTCTGTTCTGTAATAAAACCTTGTAACAATTAAATACTATATTTGTATAACTACTTAGTATATCTATTTTTCTCCCGGAAGAACAAATAATTAATTATGTGTCCCCCTAATCCTTGCATTTGGTGTGAACTGCTGTGTCTACATCAACCCCCAAACTTCCGTTATGTTACGCTCCCTTTGGCATAGCCCCTTCCCTCTAGCCTCACAAAAAAAATTATGCCTTTCCCTTACACCTAGGCATCTGCGTCCCCTAAATCAGTTAATTTTGGTCTCACACCAGTTGTGGGCACCTACCTGACTAATAGGATAAGATATATCTATGGGAAATAAAGAGTAGGATTTAACAGGGTGATAGATAGTTGCCTGCAACACATGGTAGATGAACTTCTGACTTGGCTTAAATTTGTGGCAAAACATAATGAGGGCAGTATTTCTGTTTACAGCGTTGAAAGAAGAATATCATCCATTATACAGGGTTCTTAACTCTTCCCATACACATCCCTACCAGGCTTGTAATTTGCTATTAAAATTTACAAAAAAACCCAAACGAACTTTAAAAAGAATAATCGTTGACCCTTTATGTTAATAGTTTTTCCATGAAATAATACTGGAGTCTTTAATTCATGATTTCACAGATCCTTTCAAACACTGCATTTAAATAATGTCGACTTACTTAAAAAAAACCCAAAACCAAATAGAACCAAACAAAACCAAACAAACAAGAAGAAAAAAACCCACCAAACCAAATAAAACCAGAATCAAAGAAAACCTAAAACAAAGAAGTAAACTCTTATTTCTACTCCTGTTAGAGAAGTTTGCATGTTGGCTAGGTAAATCTATTAAAAGAATATAATTCTTGAGTAAGTTCTACATCTGAAATTTCATTAAGACAACCACAAGCTCTGTCATTTGTTTCAATGGAAAGAAGATTGCAGGGTACAGATGTCTTGAGTCAGATGCATGGAAATTCACAGGTGTCATTGTGACCCATAGTTAGGGATTTAGGAGTTTTGGCAGTTTTGGTATTGTCAAAAGTCCAGATCAGCTTAGAGTCTGGTCCAGCTCATGTACATGAATCATATTTTTTCTGCCTTCTATGAGGTCTTTAAGAGAAAGGAATTAACAAACATCCAAATTCAGCTAATATCTGTACAAAATCAACTGTGAAGAGAATCACAGTTCTTCTTACTGTGTTTTTTTTTTTTTTGACAGACATCTTTATCTTCACCTTCATGAACAAACCTAAGTCCAGCTAAATAGCTCAAAGTTGCATCTTTCATAATGAATGACCCATGCAGCTTAAATACTATCCTCAGGCACAAATGACAGAAAGCTAAATTTGTTCATGAGAAGTTGTAGATCTTGGACCTGTACATTCAGAGCTCTCTACCCAAAAATTATAGCCCACCATGTTACCAGCTTCATGACCACCATCCAAGATGGCAGCAGCACATTTTCTGTACTTATAGATTCCATGGTATCTGTATTTGTAACAAGAATCACCAAATACTTTTTCTTTTTTTTTTTTTTTTCAATCCGACTATGTACCAGTAAAGATATAATTGACCAAAATGTGCCTGTCCAGTACCCACCCATCCCAACCATTCTGGCCAAAAGATGACCAAAGACAATAACTAAAGCTAGGTTAAATCCTCAATCTGCATCACCTGTTGGTGACTAAAGCTTACAGAGAAAGCCTGAGGCAAAACCATCAGAACATGCAGCTCTGTGACATCCAGGACCAAGGCTCTGGAAAGTTATCCTGAGACAGTAATTTTTCTGCCTCTGTTTCCATATCTCTGAAATCTCCTTTGCAGAAACTCTTTGACTCTTTTAGCTGAGTAACCTTTCCTGAAAGCTCAGCGTTATAGTAATTAACAACAGCATCTCTGTATTCTATGGGCTGCCTGGCCCATGTGAAATGAGTCAGAGGGTTGAGGAGAAAGGAGGGATGTCCCATCTCTGTGTGCTGCACTGAAGGTACAATCATAGTATCATAGAACAGTATGGATTGGAAGGGACCTTTGATGCCGAGTCTCTTTTGATAGTTGTCACCTGCCTACTAGATGGCGCCATGAGTAAACAAAGAGGGACATATAAATAGAGATTTGCAACCATTGCCTCCACTTTTTGCATTATCACACACATGTTTATAAGTGCTCTTGTGATTACTGCCAAAAGGTGACTAAATGGGAGGATGGAAAAAAAATCTCCAGAGCACAGGTCAGTACATGAGTATCATTCATATAGTCATTTACAAACAGGACCTCCAAAGATGCACTTCACTATGCAGGATTTTACAGTTGCTGTAGCTTTTAGAGTAACTCCTGCTAGAACACTCAGACTTTGCTTTATCAGGAATGTCAAATAAATATTTCAAGAACATTTACAGCTATCTGTTTCCTACACTGATGAATCCAAACAACACTTAGACTAACCTGGAAAAACTCATCCTGGGAAATGTGCTAAACCAACCTTGAATTTAAAAGAAAGCATTTGATATTGAAAGGTTACAGGTTAGTTATGTGTATTGACTTCTTCCTGTGCCAGGAATGGAGGCAGAAGTTTGTTTATTTATCTGAAAATCAAAATTTGGCGGAGCTGTTCCAAACTATAAACTTCAAAATTCTCTGATCCTAGCACTCAGCACCATGTCCAACAAAGATTGTATGCATCCAGAGACCACTGTGATTTTGCAGTTGTGGGCTTTGGTTGTCTTTATGGTTGTTTACACAAATGCAGACCTGGGACCAGTGATATTATGCCAGCTGGATGGTCTTCCTTTCCCAGAATGGGTGAGGGATGACACAGCTTCTGATATTAAAATATCTCAGATGACGCCATCACTGAGACCACACATAAGGCAGCTGTGTCCTGGCAGTGCCCCCTTGCCATGCCCTAAACCACTGCTGAGGCCCTCTCTTGATGGAGAAAAAGAATCAGACTAGAAAGCTTTTGGCCATCTCGGGATGCCTATTCACACCAAATCTCCTGGGAACAGAGGTGTGGCTCTCTGCAAATTTTTATTGTACTTTCCTGAAAACATCAGGTTCAACTAAGAAACAAGCAGTATTATAGCAAGGGAGGAAAACCAGAAAGAGATAATGAAACAGCAATACAATTGAAAGCAAATTCTCTTTAAAAAGTTTAAATGCTTCCACACATCTCAGCTTCACTGTTGGAAACTTGACAGCCAAATATTAAACAGTACACCATCTCAGTGAATTTTATGTCATTATAGTAACAACATTATTAAACTTAATTTGGTTTTATTTTTAATTTCAATGAAACGTATTTCCTGATCTTTTCATAAAAATGACCTTTGGGAACCATAGCAATCTAGACATTTCTTTATTTATCTTGCTGCATCAGTTAATACTTCCAGTCAGAAGCTATATTGAAAAGCATATGAAAGCCCTTACAGGGCACATGTAATGTTAAGAACTAAATGTTTTATTAGAACATTTTAAATGAATAAGCTGAAAGCTCTCTTTTACGAAATTACTTGATGTGTTACTGTGAACAAGATAGCGTCAGTGGATCTGCAGGCTGCTTTTGCAAAGATTGCTGTATAATCTTCTGAAATTTAATACCATTTTTTCTGTCTTACAAACTTTCTTTTAAAATACATCTTTTTCACAAAGGAAAAAAGGGCAAATATGCAAATGCATGTACATATTATTTAAGCAAGCCATTTTTTGTCTTCAGAAAAGTTTTTTTTAGATGGTTTTCCATTGTGTGGACAGAATATTGCTAACAATTTCCTCTGCTGGTTGAATTTCATAGATGGGTATAGCTGCTGAAAACTGTCCAATAGGCGAAACATCATGCAAGAATCAGGAAACTTGAAGCTGCTCAACCTAGTCTTCCCACTGACTTTCTGCATAAGACTGTGGAATTCATTGAAAAAAAGAGCGATTGAAAATCAGAGCTTTCCAAAATACCTCAGTTTTTGGTTAATGAAGACAATAAGTCTAAAGGACCTAAAGGACACTGAAAGCCTTGTTTGTGCTTCAACAGGCTTTCTGAGCATTCTGAGTATCTGAAAATCCAGCAGTTGCCTAAACTGGACCCCAAAACTGTCAAGTCTCCAAAAATTACAGGAAGTTTCTGAGAATATGAACTTTTAAATGCAAATCCTTAAATCTTAATTAAATAATGCCTCAAAAGAAACCCACTCCAATATTCAGAAAGTTAGGAAAATAGAAAATGATCAGAAAGAACTGGTCTCATTTTTGAGCATTCATAAAATCAGAAGAAGAGCATTAGAAAACAGAAAAGTAATTATCCCATCCATACAGTTTTCAAAGCAGGTCAGGAGTAAAAAGGGGATTGCATTCCACAAAAAACAATGCAATATGGATTGGAAATGGGAAAAATATGCATTAGAGAAGTTGCTTCCTAACTTACCAAGACAGGACTAACTTAGAACGACTAAATTTAACATATGACTCTTCTGTTTCTCTGTTGCATTTTAGGTTTTAGTGAAATTTAGTATCAAGCTAAATCTAACTCACATTTCTGATAGGAACAAAGAAATAATTGACTTGATGCTGTAATTTTTCTGCACAGTTGTCTTGAATTGTCTGGGTGACCACAAATGGAATTTACTGCAGTTCTCACTAGAAAAATAAATTTATTGAGAGAAGACAGAATAGGACAATTTTTTCCTTCATTTATAACATTACCTAGAAACCTATTTCTGTGTTTACAATCTTGGTGGTGTCAGTCTAATAAGAGGAAGAGTTAGACCTATGCCATTTGCCACAATATATTTTGACATCATTATGTAACTTTTGTCCTGGATCTTTGTTAGCACAAAAAGCTAATTAATTTCACTGACCACAGCATTATGTTTTGATTAGATCTTATTTAACAGCAAGTTGTTAACTTATCGCTGGCCTAACATCATTCTGACAGTCAGGACAAATGAAGAATTTGGAAATCTGAGGTACCTAAATAGTTGCAAATAGTGTTTTGCAGAAATGTATATGAAGATACAAAACAAAACTAGGCCTAAACCCAATGTGATTTTCAGATAACACTGTGCACAAATCACTGTATGCCATATCCATCCAAAGGTCCATTAATTGAACAGATTTGCCCTTGGTTATCTCGGAATGAAGTTTATCTGAGGACATCAATTAGAGTAGGCAAAGTGACAAGATGAAATGCTGTGAATCAGCCCATTTTTTTTTTAACAGGACAGGCCAAATGTTGCCCTTAGTTACATTCTTAGGCCTCAGATAACATGAGTATAATTGAAAGAAGTTTTGGTTCAGTATTTCTTCTATTTTAGAAGCTATGGAGCAATCAAGCAATATGACCTTTAGTGGTCCACCAAAGAATCAAGTTCTGCCCTGTATGGGATCCAGACTAATCAATATCCTATTACAAGCACAGCCTGTTTTTTTACAACTAAGACATACTGGGAATAGTCTGGACAAACCATTTCTCCCTGCAATGGCTGAGATGCAGCAGATTCACAAACTATCAGCTTGTTAAATCTAAGTTTTTCAATAAAATGACATAGAAGTTTAAGCCATAGTGTATATGGTACAAATGTACACAATCTTAACTCACTTAAGCACCCCTTATAAAGCCAAATCTCCAAATAACATTCATGAAGACTTTCTGAGTTCACAATGCTACATCAGTCCATATAAACAAGCAAATAAGTAAATAAATAGAAATAACATGCTCAAGTTAATTTGTCAGGTGTAATAGAGGTGTAACAATCAGAGGCATGGGATAAAGTCAATATTGGTACAAGGTCTAATTTTTCTCTTGGATGATAAAAGACAGAATTCACTGAAGGAAATCTGAACCCCTCAGGGAACCAAAGACTTTCTAGGAGACAGCATATCATCCACCAGCTTCAAGCAGCATGGGGGATTGATAGCATCCTTGACTTGAAGAAATACGAGGTGAAATCCTGCCATTGAAGTCAACGGCATCTCTCCAGCTCACTTCAGAGTGGTTAGGCGTCCACTTGTGAGACCAGTGCAAAAGAAGGATGGCAGCTCAGGTGCGCCAAGCACACATTTCGACAAGTAGAGGCAAAAAAGCACTGGGCCTGTTACCATTATCACAAGACCATTTTCAAGGAAGCAAAGCCAGCATGAATCCATATGCATTAAGCTGTGCTTTAGTCCAGGAATAAGGAGGAAAGAGCACAAACCCTACTTAGGGAACCTTTTCGTTGATAACAGGCTTGTTTTTCTAAAACACAAGATCGCCAACAGCCCTGTTACTAAAATCAATAATGACCTATACTCTGGTCAGAGTTGTCATTTTATTTTTAAGATGCCCCCTTTAATGGTTTTGTGGTTTAAGCCCAGACGGTAATCCAGAACCAGGCAGTCGCTTGCTCACTCCTCCCTTTCTTCCTCCCCCACTCCCTGAGGGATGGAGCGTAGAATCGACAGAATGTAACTCCTGCGGGCTGAGATAAGAACAGTCCAGTAACTAAGGTATAACACAAACCACTGCTGCTACCACGACTGATAATAATAATGACAAGGGAAGAGAATACCCGCTCATCACCAGTCGCCTGACACCCAGCCCAACCTGAGCAGTGATCTAGCCCTTCTGGGTAACTGCCCCAGTTTATATAATGGGCATGACGTGCTGTGATGTGGAATACCTCTTTGGTTAGTTTGGGTCAGTGTCCTGTCTCTGCTTCCTCCTGGCTTCCCCTCCTCTCTGGCAGAGCATGAGACTCAGAAAGTCCTTAGTAGGAGTAAACATTACTGAACAGCAACTAAAAACATTGGTGTTATCAGGGCTGTTCCCAGGCTGAAAGTCAAAAGCACAGCACTGCACCAGCTACTAAGGGGGAAAAAAATAACTGCTACTGCTGAACCCAGGACAAATGGACAGGGCCTTTAACTAAGTCATTGAAGAACAAATTTAGTGAATTTGTAGGTCAGATAAACAAAACAGATTCGCTTGTTCTCCCAGTAAGACTTGTCCGCATACATTTTGCCACTTAAATAGATAACACTAGCTGGCACGGCGACAGGGGAACAAAGGATAAAACCGCTATACCCCTCACATGAAGCGCTATGCAGAGAGCCGGGCCCATGAAATGGGGTTGGGCAGGGGTCCTGCAGCACCGCGATCAGGCTGCAGTGTGGTGCGGTGCTGCGTGGGGAGATAACCCCTCCGCCGAGGAGTCAGCTCAGTTCCCTGACAGGGGGGACTCGGGGGCGGTTCCAAAGTGTGAGGGCTAGACAAAAGCCACTCCTCTTGTGGGTAAACTGCTCCTTCTTCTCTTGGTAAGCCTGGTTTGCATTGCCCTTGCTGTCTGTGCTCAGGGTGAGGAAGAAGGTGGACAAGTTTCGTGCTCTGGATGTAAAGATTTCAGTTCTCTCCAGAGCTCATGTTAGGTTTTGGGAAGGAAATTTGGTCTAATGAACATTTAGAACAATACAGTTCTTCAGAGCATCCATCCCTCTTGGGCTTGGGTTTCTCTGCAGTGGCTACAGCCATGAAGGAAAACTTATAGAGGGAAAGACTTTTTCTTTAAGCTTCCTAGTACACCATATGTAGTGTGCACTTCCCTGGACACTTGTTTAGGTTAGGAGTAGCTGTAAGGACAGTGAGGGAAGAAAGAAAGAAAGAAGAAAGAAAGGCCTCTGGAGGCTTTCAGATTCCTATTTGAACTGGCAGTGTGCTAAAGAATCTGTACGAAGCAGTATTTTTGATTATACCTTTATTTTAAAACACTCCTTCCTCCTTCCCCACCACAGCAGGCTAGGATCAGTAGTACATCACTCTGTATTCTGCTTCTACTTAATCACTTTTTGCTATGCTAGTGAAAGCCTAATAATATGTGACTTGCCTTTTTGGGGTAGACAGGATTACTTCTGTAAAAGTAAGTGGAATTTTTCAACAGTATTTGAAGCCCTACTGGAGTGAAAACCATTTGTCCCTGAAGCCATGGCTGAAGATCTCGTAAGCCATGAGCTAACGCTGTATGCATCCTGAAAACTGAAATAATGAGAGGTCCATAACTGTTGTGGCATAGACACATTTGCTGTAAGTATCTGAATGAAGCTGACCTTTTACATACTAATGTTCCATTGCTGCTAATAAAAAGAAAAAAAAGGCATTTTTTTCAGAGATGGGAGTAGAAAGAAATATTACTAATACTTTAGTAAGATCTATGTATTCTATCTGCAATGAAATGAGAAAGGTCAAATTTTTCTCTCTTTTTCTTTTTTTTTTTCCTGTGTTCCCTAACTTCTCACCCATCTTTGTTGTAGTAATGAAATTAAGATATCCTTCATGATATAACTGTGAGCTAGGGGGATCTAAATTACCTTCATCTGGCATCATTCCAGTATACTATAAATGAAGTAATTGTCCTTGACTATAAAATTTGCATTTTCAAGACTTAATTGCTATCATTACATCTTTTTGTAATTCTATTAATTTAACTGAATGGAGCATTTGGTTTTATGGTAAAAATTTGCATTAAAACATTGTACATCTAAATAGAATTTTAATATTTGCGTCAAAAGCTCAGTACAGTTGTCCCACAGGACCTAAATAGTTTCACGAGAGGAGAATAGGCAACAGTCACGCTTTAGGTCAACGAACAGGTTTTCCTTTGGTGAATATTGATAGAATTTGCTGTGACAGGTTTCATATGCTAAAAATCACTCCTGCCTGAGCTTTGCAAGAGTCTTATTAATCTATGAAATGTATTTGCTCAGATGCAGTCTAGGTGGGATGTATGTTTGCTCTGTCTGAGAAGGATGCCTGCCTTCTATAAGAGTTCTATTTCGTCAGGAATCACTCTTTCCCAGAGTCCTTCTACCCTTGTTAGGTTATATGCTTTACTACCACTTGAGAAAACTCTGAATATGCAAACAACACTACTTCTACAGTCTCACTTGTGCTTATAGTCCTCTAGCCAAGTTCCCCCATGCTATGAAATGAATTAATTAGTGTGTGAGTATCTCTTGGGAAAATATTTGTCTTTTCACTGAACCCCCTTCATCCATTGCACTTGATGCAATGAGACCTCATGTCAGGTCTTTGAAAGTATTTAAGACACTAGGTCCCTTGAGAAATAGGTCTCTTGTGGGTCTGGGGTCTCACTCTTGGCTGTGCTGTGCAGGTAATGCCTGATACACAGATCAGCAGACAGTATTCCACTTTGGTCAGAAAAGGCTATGCTATTTTCCATGCAGTGTGAATAAATATCATTGAGTTGTGTAACATATTATTTATGGAAGTAATCAAGCTGGATTTGTTTTATATTGAATGTGTCTGTGTTTTTCTTTCGAAAACAATTTTTTTTTTGCAACATGTGAGTAATATTTCACAAGAGATAGAGTCTGCTTGTGACAGAAATCTCATTAACTACTCTTAATATATGTTGTATTTACTGGGCTTCATAATCATCATGTAATTAAGCTTCACAACTGGCTTGTGAAGCAGAAAAGATGAAGGATGTCTCCATTAAAGAGATTTATGGGATGGTGAAATTAAAGACAGATTTCTGAAAGTGTATAGGTACCACTTTTCATTGGTTTCAGTATTTAAATATCTCTGAGGGCCTGAAGCTCTTGCAAAGCTGCCTAGTGAGACGCTGGTGCCAGGCTAGACCAAAAGCTGGGAGGAAAGGGTGAAGCTTCTATGCAAGATCAAGACTTTTGGCCAAGTGTCACAGTCATTTTGCCTTCTGCCCTTGTCTCTTCAATGTGAATCATGCTTCTTCCCTTTAGGGACTGTGTGGTGGTTCAGGTTATGCTGGAAATGCAATATAAAAGTGATAAAAGCAGATAACCCTTTCCATTTCTTCTACAGCTGTCTATGTATGCAACGTTTCTATAACGGTCTGGGCCTTTACTGGAAAAACTTCACTGTCACAGGCAGGGAAGGAAGGGCTGCTAAAAGTGCTATAGCTCAGTGCTGTTTCCCAGTCCTACAGGGATCAGCTTTATTATGCCATGTGAGTCTGCTGTGTTATTCTAGGCATGTGCACAGGGTAAGAAGGCTCATGGGGAATCTTCTCTACACAAAGGCTGCTGTTTTTCCACTTCAGAAAAGACCCTATGTATGTTTTTTCTTAATGGGTAAATTTTATTTGATGTGAACATTATGCTAAGGCTGAATTTCTAGGCAATTTATATGATAGCACATTCAAAGAAGAAAAAAAAACAAACCAACAAACTACCACCAACAGAAAAATAAAAATCCAAAATAAAACACACATTCTTTTGAAAAATCCAGGTCTATCTGTTAGCATCAATTATTTCAAGCATCTACTGACTTTTCTGGCACATTTATCTCATTGAATCTTGGAAGTGATTTTATGTGCTTTAAGCATTCGATCACATAAATCAGCTTCTGTGAAGCAATGCAAAGGATCCTGAGCATTGTCCTGGCAGATAGTCACGTCAAACCTGACACAGAAACAAACACAAGAGAACAATTGTTGCCAAAATGCATCACATCACTTTGCATACTAAAACATTTGCTCTGGTAATCCACCATGCTGACATGTCCCTCTGCTGATGTCATTTGAACAGGGACTGTATCCTTAAAGTTGACACATGCATCACATAGCAGTGATTTTGTTGTAGATCATCAGCATAATGGATATTCATAAGATATTCGTAATCTTGAAAGGTGGCTTGAATCCACAGATTTCAGCTATGTTCTGGTGACTCAAAGCATTTTGGAAACTCATTTTCTAACATCTCACGCTGGCTTGGGCAAAGGCAAAGTAAACAGTTGCCTAGGGCAGCAGGCTTGGGAGAGAAGCAGTCCAAGTCTTGTTTTCTTCTTGCTCTCTGCTGACAACAGGAATGCAATCCTTTAACCTGCCTTTCTGCCGTCCCTCCTGCTCTTGTTTTTCCGGTTTATATCTTGTGGAAACCTAAAGACTTCTTTCTGCCTTCTCCCAGTTACTTTTTCTCATTCTTCCCTCCCTCTAAAACTCCTGCCAGTTTCTCCTAGATTTTCTCCTCCAGCAATACTCCACTGCTTCTTACTTAGGCTGTTGTAGGGGTGAGGGTTTCCTTGTCCTCTCCCAGCCTCACATTTCTTTCTGCAAATAACTTTTTCTCCCCCCCCGCCCCTTGCCACCTTTTGCTGAACAGCCTAAAACCAGTCTTGGGTTTATGGTAGAATGAGCTACATGAGAAATGCACATTCCTGTGCAAAAGTATACCAGGTCCTTTGCCAGTTGCTAGCCATTGCTTTAGAAGAGCTTTTTCATACTGGAGAAAAATGTAGACAGATGTAGAAATCTTTGTTGTCTTGCTTATGATTCATGAGATTAAGTGAGGCAAAAGTGAGATGGTGTCAGCATGTTACTGAATCCCTGTAAAGGTGTGGCTTTCTCTGTTGGTGATACTGTTCATGCAACGTAAAATCAGCTTGCAGAATTCATTGCCATGGGATGTTATAGAAGCCAAAAGGCATAAAAGGCTTCAAAAGGGAATTAGGCAAATTGTTCCATCAGTGCTGTTGAACGCAGTTATCTAGATGTAGCATCAAGCTCAGGAAACCTCTAAAACAGTGGTAGCTGGAAGCTGTTTAGCTATACCAGCACAAGGATCACCGTCTCTGCCAACCAAGAGTTCCTGCTCTGTGTTAAGAATGAGCTTTCTGTTTCTCTTACTAATATGTGCCTCTTGGTTAAGGTGCATTATTACTGATTTAGTCATCCATAAAGTTATGTCATTTGAATGTGAAGCTACTCCAAGGGGCAGTTCCTCCTGTCTGTGTTGATAACATTTTAAGATGAGATAAATTGCCTAGATTAGGCAACCTATACTTCTGACTTGTTCTTTTGTCCAATGAGCTTTGTGGCTTTGAAAAACTGAGCAGAGTTCAGAAAGGAGTTTGCTCTTCCAAGCGAGAAAGCAAGACCTCAGACTGTGTGGGTGTTGTCATATAGGTACTGTGCCCTGCATGGATTTATTTTTACACTGTTTCAAAGATTTGGATTGCCTTAAGTTGGCCAATTCCACCTCCTTCTGGCAAATGTACTCACTTGTTCCCCCAACATGTACTGAAAGAAGCTGCAAAGGTGTGCCACCCTTTTATAATGACAAAACAGCAATCTTCCCTTGAGACTACTGCAAATTCCTGAAACCTGTAGACTGACAATTTGAATTATCACTTACCCAAATGATGACAGAAGTCTCTGGAAGGCTTCTCACACATTGGTGTATGTACAACTACTATACATAGGAGAGCAGCATATCCTTCTCTTTTTGACTCATTATTTTTGCCTAAGGAAGTGGAGTTCACATAAATAGGCATTAGTTTCTTTATTTATTTGTTGCACCCACTGTCTCAGATCCCTACTAGCAATGGTTGTTATCGAGACAATCTTGTGAAGGGAAGCAGGGAACTGTGAGTTATTTGCCAAGTGTGAAGTCAAACACAATGTTTTTGCTTACTGCGCTTGAAATCTTCATTAGTGCAATGCCTCCACTAAGTGTTAGAATCTCTTCAGGAATCAATAAGGTGGTGCCAGTGGTGCCTTGGCAGAGGTTTTAAAAAAGATGGGGGGAAGGCTTTCAAGGTGGCAAATAATGCATAGGTAATTGGCCCTGATCTTGCTCTGTGTTCTTTTAATGCTCAAGGGAGCTCTGTAAGCATGACTGAGGATAAATTTGTGGCCTTGTGTGAATGGAGTTAATAACAGCTTGCTGGTGCCTTCTGGGTGCAAGGTAGATTAGGGGCTACACGTGCCAGTGGGGTTCTAGCAGGGCCTTTGCCTGGGGCTCAGGGAGGTTCAACAGTGATTCAAGGTTTGAACAGGCAGAATTGCAGTGAGCTTAAGTGGTACAAGGAAGCATTGCCTAATTTTGACATCCAGAGCATAACAGTACTCACTCTTTCTGGGAAGGACGTGTTATTTCTTCTGCTGATCCTGAGACTTCGGGGGGATTGGTACCTCATATTGTTTTTTCTTAGCCTATCTTCCATTGAATGAAGTAAAAATTGGACTCATATCTCTTCTTCCTTTAGGAAACATGTATCTGTAGATACACATCTCTAAAATAAACCTCCAAACATTTGGAGGCTTATCTTTCATTAATTGTATATGGCTATCTTTTCTCTGTTACTTTCTAATCTCTTAAACATTTTACTTATAGAAAAGCGATGGGGTTTTAACATATAATTCTGCAGGTAATGAATTGGACTTTGACAGACACTCAGCAAAGAGCCTCTGGATGTAAAAATGAAACTGCTGGTGTGAAAGAATTATCTGTACCAATCACTGGAAGCAGGCTGCAAAAATCCAGGTTGCTGAGCAATGCCTGTGTTGCAAAGTAAGAGCATGGTCAAGTATAGCAAAGCGTGTGGTCCATATGCCGCCTCCCCCCGTTGGAGTCTGTTAACCCCTGTAGCTGAGATCTAGATCAATCAAACTACATATTGCTAAGATCATGTTTTTATTGACAGACAGGCTCTTATCCTACTCCCTCGCACCCATCTTGGCCATGCTAGGAGCATCAGAGCCATTAAGGAGTGAGCAAACCTGTCTTCTCAGCCCCGAGTGAGCTTGGGGAAAGTCATTTTTTTCCCTACTCTGTGTGTGTATGGACAAAACAGATGGCAGGTTAGCCTATGTAGACACTATGAGTAAAACTGGATTTCTTTGGGCGCCATGTGAGGGTTGTTATGTAGGCGACACCACAATGGGCTATGCACTGAGGCATGCTGAATGAGTAAGTAGAATTTTTGAGAAGGTGTAGTGCAGTGTTTTCAGTCCTTGATACTGATTTGTAGAGTTAAGCTCCTCATGAGTCAGTTTAAGGTTTGTGTAAATGGTTAAGCTTAACCAGCATGAATGCATACTTTTATTTTCTTTTTAGCCACTTGATCTGAAATTATATTAAATGTAATTTTCTTGAATGTTCTTTCCTCATAACATTCCAGTTTAACAGCTAAGGCAGAAAATGCACACCCTTTTAAAAGCATTTAATGTTGTTACTTTAAGAAAAAAAAAGGTCACTTTGCTTCTGTAAAGGTCTGTTAGTTCGTTTTAAGTTGTGATGAAACACCAAACAATTATTTGTCTAACCACTTGTGGCTTAGCCCCGCTTCCTGAAGTTTTCCTTCCATGTATGGTTTCTTTTCTTTTTAACTCGTCTCTCAGTGCTCTGTTTATGATTCTTTCAGCTTGAAGTTTTCTTCTTTCCTAGCCATCAGTTTGTCAGCTATGATCAAGTGTCAAAATGAAAGCAAACATAAGCATCAATTATCAAAAAATTACATGGTCTGTTTACATATTCCTTAGCAGAAAGGATTTTTCTCTTGATGCATACCGGATGTGAACTGTAATTAGACACGCGAGTTGTCTACATGCTCATTTTCACATCTGAAATCTAACAGCTAGGTTGGGTAATCCAGAATTTACCTGCCAGGCATGGAGTCCTTGCAATATATGAGCAACACTTTAAAATGTTTTAATACTGAAGGTTATTCAAATATCTTTTCTGCAGGAAGAGCTTTTAGTCTCTTCTCCATAGTAAGGCTGTAATAGCATCTCAAGTTAGATGATCTTCCTACTCAAATTCTTTTGCATTTTTTTTCTCTCTCCCTCAGACACTTTTTTTGCTGAACCAAAATATAGGCACCAGGAAAAATTGCCCTGGTCATGCAAGCTTTACTCCTTTATCTGTCAGTTGCAAAGCATTCTTAACCCATTGTAGAAATGCAAAAATTTGGTCTGCATTGAAATGTGCCAGCCTATTTGATGCCCACTGAGTCTGCCCAGTTCATAGCAGCCTGCCCAGATGGGAGAAAATCAAACAAAAGTCCAGTTAAGTGTACTCATGGGTTGTCCATTTCCACCTTGGCCTCTGAGCCAATCTTAACTGCTTATTGCGTGAGCTGAAGTAGATCTCTGAGTTCACAACAAAACTTTGGAAAGGTCTTTGCGGCTGTTTCAGCACAGAAACACAGCTCCAAGGACTTGGTGGCAGGAATGTGGATTTTAACTGTAAACTGGTTTAGGCAATGATGCCATTATTCTTTTACTCAGTGAATGGCGGTTCAAATCATAAGCTAATGTTTTCCACGTAGATGGTAGGGAGAACAGCTGCTGCCTTGAGGAAAAATGAAAACATTCCACTTTTAAAATATCTTTATGAAGCCATATATATATATGTTTTTCATTTTGTGTCCCTGGGAATGTTTAAGCCCAAGCAGGGTTAGGAGTAGAGTTGCTGAAATATTGCAGTGAGAGCTGCCAGCAAGCCCTTCCTTGTATTTGGGTCACTTTGGCACCTGCAGTCTTGAGATTTTGAAGCTTGCAAACTCAATTCAACCTTAGTGTGCATGCAGTCTGTGCTACTCCTTCAGAGATTTGCACCTCTTACAGGCAGTTTTGTTGAGACTGGCAGCAAGCCTGTTAATTTTTGACAGTCATGCCACAGATTGTTTCAGTGATTTTTACCCTTAATATAAAGATGGTTTACTGGAATCCATGGGGTTTTGTGTTTGAAGCTGTTAAACCTTTCTTCACTGATAAAATCATCTATCCACTCTGCGTTTTCTTATAGCTTCCAGGTTATCAGAACACATGACTGCTGCAGATCTGTACAGATTCGTAATTTCCTGAGAGCCATTGAAATGTCCTTTTCCCTGTCACTGAAATATCTAGAGCTCTGCTTGATACCAAGAGTGGACTGTACATGGAGCTGGTTTCCATTTCTTATGACTCTGCTGGTGTAAAGGGTTGCAGAAATGTCTAGGTGTGGATGAGCACAAGCGCAAAGCCATGGCAATCCCTGGCTGGCCAGTGGCCCCTCAGGATACCGTTACCATCCAGCGTAATGCAGAACAGCCTGTAATAGCTCGTGTCTGTTTTGAGTGTGGAGGCAGAAGAAAAGGAACATATGACTTTCTTCTATGACTTACTGCCCTGTAAAAGGATTTTAAAGAATCTTTGGGGAAAAATTTAGGCCTCAGATGCAGACATGTGGATCTCATTGATTTCATAGGAGGCCATGTGAGTGTGTACATTAACAGACAGAATATGGCTTTTGATCTTCAAGAGCAATTAATATAAAATATGGAATTACACTACTGTGTAATAGGATACTTTTTACTACTTTGTTAAAAGTACTCCCTGAACTCACATACAAAACAACATAGCTTCCCAGGCCATGGTCTTATAATGGCTTATCTTTGCCAATGCTTATCACCGTCTGATGCTGTTTGCAAATGTGTTTGGCTGTTAGGCTTTGAACTTCAGTAAAACATTTGTACCTAATAAAAAACCAAGACCAAGCACTTTCCTATCCTCACATCTGTCTGTGCTTGAGAAGGGCATTATAGTTGGAAGAAAAGGAAGAAATAGTTGTCATGAATACCCGCAGGGACTCCCTGTGACTATGTCTTTCCTGCTACCATGCAAGGCAGAACCATGATGGCTAAGCTCTCCTTCCATAAGCCCGTAAGCATAGAGCGTTTCAGCATGTGCTTACAGATACGAGCCTGTGGGTTGCCAAGTACCTCTTGTAGCTAATATCTGAAGGAGTGTAATGGGTTACAAACCTCTGCTGGCATAGACCTGACACATTGAAGGTGGCTCCTCAGGGTCTGCGCCTTGAAACTGCTGCAGCCACATCTACCTGTCAGTGGGTGGTAATAAAATGAGATGAACCTCAACTGGAGGCGTGTTTACTTTCATTTTACCTACCTGAAATTCTCAGTGTGTTAGGCTGACTGTGAAGTCCAAAGCAGCTTCTGCCTGGAAAGGTTCCATAGGGAAACAAATACAGAACTGAGTAAGAGGCACTGAACAGGGTACGCCTGCAACAGGTTCTTAGGGAAGACAGCAAACTCTTCTCAAAGTGTTTCTTCATCAGGAAAATGGCACAGAGTGCCTCACACAGAAGAAACTAATTTAAGGACTTTTTAAGTCTCTTTATTAAACTGTTGAATTGCAAATAAAAGGGAGCTAAACTGTAGGAGTCACTTTGTCAAGGTAACAGTCTGGGAGAGGCAGTGGTGGGAAAGAGGGATTGTTGTATCATCTCAGAACAAGAATTTACATGTTTCTATTCAGAATGAGCCGTGGTCTTGTTTCCTGTTCCTGAGTCTGTCAATTACACAAGAGGCCTTTTTCCTGAAAGGTTTCTTTAAGTCTCCCCAGCCATAAGACTCTTTTTGTTACTGCTTTCATACTTCAGTGTTTCAATTTTTTTGGCTGTTCAGTATATATTCACCTTCAGGGAGAAACTAAATCTAGAAAATTTCCATCTGTTGCTCTAAGTAAGATTTTGGGACGCTGTGAACAACAGAAGGGAGGGTAATAACAGAAGCTTGCATGCAGCCCTAGCAATAAATGGCACTTGCATTTTAGCAATAATAAATATGTATCTATTACATATTTCTTTTTTGCTGAATCTCGAAGTCCAACAGACTGGATATTTTTTGCTATTAAGCTTCATAGATTACAGCTGAAGTCAATATTCTATGAAAAGCCATCTAGCTCAATGAGTTCAGATTGTTTCTAGTTTTATTGTTTAGTTGTTTGTATGAGATACTATTTATTCCACCCAGATCCACACACATAAACCATTTAATATTATTTTTGATGAAACTAATGTGTTGTATAAAATGACTTTTTTTGTTCTCATCCCTTCAAACAACACTGCCTGCAAAATTTTGCGGAGACAAGTAAAACTGTGGAGAACTTAACCCCCCACCAAAAGAAACCAAAACCCAAATAAGAAAACCCACTAAAAAAATCCCACCTAACCAACTGATTTTCATGCCCTGTAAGAGTACTAGAAAGTAGTTCTTTTGCAGCATATTACTACAATTGTAAAAGTAAGGAGCAGAATACTATTGCTGATAGAAAGTATTGGCATATCTGGAGACCATGTAATATGGAGCACCTACCTGTTTGTAGTGGGAAGATATGCTTGCAATGCTTTGGAGAAAGCAGCCAAAACCAAAAGACACTCTACATAATGCTGTATTACAGTGAATATTTTCAGTGTGTACCACAGTAAAATCCCTGTTATCTGAATTCCATATTCTTCAATTATAGTATCTTGTGATTCAGATAAATGGGAATCACCAAGATAGAAACTTGCAGAGTTTATTAACT
Organism: Psilopsiagon aurifrons; assembly: GCA_025447955.1. NCBI lineage: Eukaryota > Metazoa > Chordata > Aves > Psittaciformes > Psittacidae > Psilopsiagon > Psilopsiagon aurifrons. Next base: position 32,438 of record JAOEHY010050712.1, read on the forward strand.
CTCTGGATATTAATCTCTTCCTAGTATTATTTATATAATCTGCAGCATGATCTGGCACATAAACACAGAAGGCTTGGTTTGTTTTTATCAATTCAGTATAAAATACCTCTTGCATCAGGAAATGCATTCAAGTTAGATCTCAGTTAATCTGAATTCATCTGAATTTATGTTAACCGGACTTCATATGTTGAAGGGTTTTGCTATATCATAACAGTTTCATCTGAAAGAGGGATAGTTAGTGCAGAAGAAAACTAAGAAATTACTATCTGTGTTGTAGCATGTGTAGAAGTGGAGATAGGATCTACTTTCATTATTTTCCAGCTCCAGGAAGATTCTAGATAGCAGTTTGGATTGGTTCTTTCTTCTATTTATATTAGCAGAACGGAATAGAGAGAGTCTCGGGGCAACTGAAGCCCTGTGGAAAATTGACTGAAGTAGATGCAGATGAATTTGTGAATTTTGTTCCTGGCATTACAAGTAAGTAAGGATGCTGAAGGTAGCTTTTTTGAACATCAAAGGGGTAGATAAAGTTTATTCTGTGGGTGTTCTGTGGGATACCTTAGTTGAATGTAGAGCTGCTCCTTAAAGATTAGGCTGCCATAATTAAAAATGGGTGTACATTAAACACTAGCTTCTGCCTGCCTGTATGCTTGGCATTTGGTTGGTACTGAAGGTTTATTTCATTTGGGGGTTTAGCTTGTTCATGCAGCTAAAGTTTTTCTCTGAAGGAAAATGTGCACTCTCTCATCCAGAATGCCCTACCCTCTTTTTGGTGCTGTGCTATCACCTTGCTGACTGGCAAGGAAGGGTCATCAATATTGTTCCTTGCAAAATGAATGAATCAGGTATGTTTGTTTTTGAGGTGGGAAGTGTCACCCAACTCTGGTTTTCATTTTGGTGCTCAAAGATGACATAAAAACTGTGTGCCAGGGAGGAATATCCACTGGGGGGACAGAAGCCAGCTCAGCACTTCTCTGTGATTGGGACTGACTGTGTTGCTGGGTGGAACAGCATAATGCACTTGCTGCTCCTGTTCCAGCTCCGTGATGTTTCTGTTCCAGATTGTGCTGACTCACATTCAAGAAAACATGACACACAGACACAATGCACTGTAACTCTTTTCCTTTCCCCCAGTAACCTCGGTAAGTGTTCAGTTTCTTTTTCCTGTCTATGGCTAGCATGGTGCTAATATAGCTTTACTGTTAGAATTAGTGGGAGGGGGAAAGGCAACACTGTAAACAAACTGGTAGCAGATTAATTTTGGAGAGGGCATTTAAAAACAATCTGCTGTTTGTGGTACATCCACCTCCCTTTAAAGCTGATCAATCCTGATAACTTGCCCGTCTCTACAAACTACACTTGTTAGAGCTGTGTTCTTGAATGGGAGAAGTGCTTACAATGCCCATTTACAACTGTATTCTGTTTAATTAGCACAGCCAGTGCTTCAGGGATAGATCACTTGCCTTTAAAGATTTGGGAATGTTAATAGTACAGTATATCATTTTAATTGTTATTGGATTAATGTTGTGTCTCAACGAGCATCTAATGCAAATCACTAGAAAAGGCCTGAAGTGACCCAAGGGTTGTGCTTTGTTAGAAAAGTAATATATATAAATATAAAGAGATGTTCTTTCTTCAGATGTCATTCTGCACTGGGCTTCTCTGTGTGTGTATGTGGAAATGAAATCCTGTTGCTTCCGCTTTGTCCGCAGAAAGTTTCTGTAGCTCATGCAATAAATGGCTGAGACAATAAGTGTAATACCAAGAGATGAAGAGGAGATCCAGAATATCACTGATGATGAAGACCCATTTCTGAATCATGACGCTGTAATGGCATCCTCCATTTCCTCTGCCAGCCCTTCTTTAGCGAGCCTTAATGATGACAAGGGAAGCTCAGCAGAGCCAGAAAGACTGAACATCCTCTCCAGCAAGGCCGTGGCCCAGGCAAAAGTCCTGAATGGCCCAGAAATGGCTAGTGGTGCCATGGCACAGAGGACAGCCTCTGGGTTGACTGACCATCATCTGACAGCTGGAAATGTGTCGTTAGGTGGCTCATCTCACTCTGCAGCAGTCAGTAACCTGCAGCCTGTGGGCATTGCCTCTCTGTGTTCTGAAAGCCCCTGCTATGATGGCAACCAGAGTTTGGAAGTGCTCCAGGTGACAAGGGTGCCCAGTGGGGCTGGTGAGCCCCTGCAGGCTGTTGCTGGCCTGCCTGGGACTGACCCCAGGAGCTGCCACATGCAGTGGGCAGGAAGCGATGCCAAGGGCAATATGGCCTCTCTTAGTCTGGGCCAGGTGATTTGGACAAAGACTGCAAAAGTAATGGAGACCTTAGAAAATAAAAAAAGGGAGGAAAAGGAGAAGTACCAGCTCCAGCTAGTTATGTACCGACGGCTTCTGCTCTTGCGCTCAATCAGGAGCTTGCATAAGCAGCTGGAGCAGCAGCAGGCCAGATTGCAGGAATGCTACGGTACTGTGATAAATACCAAGAAAGAAGTGTTGAAACACATTTGCTCAACCTCGCCCTCAGCTTCACTGTAATCATGTTGCTGCATGCAGAAATGAGCTTTGTAATGCCACAAGAGCTGTCAGGAAGCTTGCATGCTGTAGGTGTGGTGTCCTCATACCCAAAAGTACGTGTCCATGTGTGCTGAGAGTAGAGAGGAAACAGCAGCAGCAAAGCAAGAAGAAAAAGGAAGGTAAAGTGCTTTTCCCCTGAATTTATTTGGAGAAAACCAGAGAAGGTTGTACCTATGCAAGAAGTCTTGACACGTGTTCAAAGCCTGAAGCTGGAATAGGATTTTTGGCATATAGGTTCGTAAAAAGAAAAAAATCCCCAAGAATTGGGAAACTAGTCTGACGCTTGATCTGTAAAGGTGGTCATATGCAAGAGTTGCTGCCTGTTGAGTATGTGATATAACACATCTCCCTTCTACTTTCAACACTTACAAAACATCAGCAGAGTTAATTTCTCTGCAAGAATATCTGAATCTGGAAAGCCAGGATATTTGAAACATTTAAGCTCAGACTTGATTACATCTACCTAGTTGTCTGTTTTTCACAACACTGCCAAGGCGATTGTGTGTTTATGACCCCTGCCCTCACATAAAATTTATTCAGATTGACCAGAAATTGTGGGAAGGTAGGACAGCCAAATACATGCACAGGGAGGCAGTGCAACTGCCGAAGCCTTATGTCCTTAGGAAAGAAAGCTAAAAACATAGGCCTCATAATCTGACATTGCATCAGAAACTCACACTGTCAGTGCCAGGAGAATGTCTGAGGTCTGCACAATTATTAATCTGCTGCTAACTCCCAGTGGCACTAACATCTGCAAATCAAGCATATTTTGTGCCTTACTGCTGTCGTTTAATGGAAGTTGGTGGCAATTAGCACCTTTTATCCAGGTGTATTAGACATGTCGAAAACCCTAGAGCACTTTTCTCCAATTGCAAGGTTAGGATGCCTGCAGGGAATTTGGTGTCAGTATGCAACAAAAACACAGGAAAAATGAAAGCAAAGAAAGAGATGCAATTATTTTGTATGCATTTAAAAGGCAATGTGAATCCCTATTATTGAACAGCAAAAGAATAGTTGAATGTGCTAGTTTAGGATCTGAAGCAAAGAGTGATTCAAGAAGATACTGAAAAGCTTCTTTTTTCTATGATTTAAAGTGATATGGAGAAATCGGATTTCCTTCAGATATTTTTCTGATCATGCACCTTTCCATCCCAATTGGTTTTTTTTTTTTGGTATAAACTTTTAGGTAGATGAACAATCAAACAGGGTTTTGGTGTGTTTTTTTCTGCATAAAAAGACAACTTTATTATTAGAAGACATGTCTTTCTGAGAATAATGTGCTGCATATACATAGGATTTTTTTTGGTGTGTATATAGAGAGACTGTGTTTGCATACACATGCAGATACAGTTCCCTGTATACAAGAGGTTATGAAAGGCTGGTGCTTCTTTTTCTGTAGCAGAAGCAGGAATAATCTCTCAAAATAATCTCTGCTGTCTGTGAGGAGTTTGGTTGATTAGATTCACATGCACACATCTGTGAGCAAGGTATTGAAGTAATTCAGCAATTGAAGCGCAGCACAACATTGTCATTATTCCGTCTTTGTATTTCTGTGCACCCAAAATTATGGAAGGCCCCTGGGTATGCACAACCTTAGATAGATTCATTCATCTCCTTGGGCCCTGGTGTAGCCTCTCACGGCATGAACCTATGACTTTGAATGCAGAATTACCATAGAAACATTCTTGGCATCAAGGAGATATTTGAAGAAGCATCTTCTATTGCCTCATTTGGGGGATTCAGGTTGGCAGGGGCCTATAGTGGGCTGCAGAAGAGACCTGGAGATTGCATGTAACTGGGAGAAATTACTCCTGAGCTCTGATCCCATCAAGTGCTCTGCACAACCTTGGGAAAGCTGTTCTCTGTCAGTAGTGCAGGTTTCCCCAAGAATGCTTAAATAATAAATGCACCTCAGAGGTAACCTGTTCTGTCTTAATTTGCCTCCCAGGAAGGAAGGTTGATCATGGCAAATATGGCTATGCAATTACTTATTTATTTATATATTAATTTATTTATTTTCCCCTGTACTTCATGAACCAGAAGAGCCTTTTCTTCATTGTTTAAGAGCGAGAGTGCTTTGTTAAACCAAATAAAAGCAAACCACTATTATTTCATCTCTCTTGGGCAAAGAAATTAGGGGAAGGGTTACATCTCAAAAATATAACTGAATTTTGAAATCAAATATCAAATTATTCCCAGTAGAAAGGCAGTCACAATGTATAGTTTTGTCAATTTGGCCAATCTTATTTTTTTATTATTTTAAAAAGAATTATCTTATAAATTAGATTCAGTTTGACTGATAATATCATGTCATTGAATTTTCCACTAAAATATATGCAAAAAAATATATATTAAAATCCCCCTGGTGACACTAAGTATTTTGCCTCAGTAGCTTGTGAAGTATTATCCTGTATTTGTTGAACTAGAATAACATGAAAAAATACTTCTCACAATACACACTGCAGTAATAGGTGAGTTGTCCAACTGTAAGTGCTTTTTGGCAGAACTGTGACAATCTTTGTTTTGTACAGCACTCATAAAATGTCTTGATCCTAATTGGGATCAGCAGATGCTTCTCCACTATGAATATTAAATACCAAAAGGTTTGTGCATAAGCAGTACTGTCTGATGCCTAGCAAGAAAATGAAGTCAAAACTACTTCTGTGTGTGTGCATTCTTTCCATGTAGTGCTTTTATGAAAAATAAATGTTAACTGAGGAAATAACATCAGCCTTTGCAACAATATGCTATTCACCTGGTAGTACAATTTGCTATGAACTGGTGGTTCTAGTGTGACTACTAATAACTGGAGTAGGGCAAACCAATTAAAAGCTACATGATTTTTAAAATTAGTTTATTCTACAAGCTTGGAAAATGTGGCTAAACAGCTATGTTTTTTTATCATATGTTTTAGCAGTTGAAGGTCAGTGGTAAAGTGTCAGAATGCCACAAATAACCCATGGAAGTGTTTTCAGGCATATCAGACAAAGCAACAATCTCAGGCTTAATAAAAGTGTATCTTCTCAAATTGTTCCATCTCCTCAAGTGGTTAAGAGGTAGGGTGGTTTGGATGACATTCAACTGAATTTCTTAAATTCTGCATTTTTATCTGAACTCAAACCCTATGAATTTATTGCTAGCAAGAGGTGCGGGCTTGAATTGCTGGTATTTCATGTATGTATGTAAGAACTCACAGGTCTTGGGTACTGGTGGCAAAATGAGTAGTTTTGGTAGGGTCTTCTTCCCTATTATCTTACTGCCTGCTTGAATCTGTTAACCTAACAATGTCCAGCAGAAATCTCTGTAATCCCACTGCTTATATTGCCTACTTTTACAGCAAAGTTTGAAGTCAAATGATGCTGCCTGAACCTTAAGGTGCTGCTGCTCACCTAATTGCCTAGCCAGCCTGAAATGGTGGAAAATAATCATGAGTCCATCATGGAAGACTTAAAACATGTGATGTTTAAAAAGTGCCAGCTCCCTTGCAGTTGTTGTTATCACTAAAAAAGGTGTAGCTTGTGTCTACCTAAACCCAGAAATCTTTAAGAACAAACTGGAGTTATAAACAACTGTGTGACAAAATGCATTCCTGAAATGTTCTCTGACAGAAGGGGTTTTCTTCTGCACCTCCAGCATTTCAGTTAGCTAAACTGCTGCCCTTGACTGGTCAGAACTGTGTTTTTGCTGTTTCTGTTGATAAATTCAAGACCCCTCTCTAGTTTGATGCATTTCTATCTCCATGCCTTCAAACAATTATAAATGTCTTGGTACTAATCTTTTTTTTTCTGGCAAAGCATTTGGAAGTTTTAAGAGAAGAGGAAAAAGCCTTCCTATCAAGTCTCTTGTTCCATTGAAGAAAGGGGGAAATAGTGGTTTGATTTTGTTTAAAAGTTGTAGCAGGGAAGATGACCCTGTGAAAACACTTTGGAGAGTTTACTTAAGTGTTTTGAAAATAACAGTAGTTCCTGCAAGATAAAAAACTACAGCTACAAACAAGTTTTTCTAATTGTATTGATCATTGTCTCACAATTTCAGCTAAGTCTCCAAAACAAACAAAAAAGTTGCCTCCATCTCTGACAAATCAAGTCTCTAAGCCCAAAGTGACTTCTGTGTGCATGAGAGGCAAGGAATTCTTGAGAATCTCAATAAAAGTAACATTTTCACTTTGATGGGTGGGGGTTGGAAAGGAAGGGGAATGTGTGACCATTCATCACAGCTGCAGGCTCATTAGTACCCAAGGAACTTTCTACTCTAAATGACAAAGAGTTTCACTGTCGCCAAAGAGAAATTGCTGCTGACCTTAGACCTCTTTTTGGAAAGTAAAATAATGGAGCACAGGAGCAGAGTTTGATATTTGACCGAATTCTACACAATTATCATGCATGTGTATATAATAAAATTAATTCTGTGTCTCTGCATTGTAGCCTCCGGCAAGCAGCGTACAATCAGTTTTGTATGTATAATAGATCACAGAGTTGTTCATGAATAATACAAATGCATTGAGCAGATACTAGTGAGTGAGGATGTTTGTCTTTGCATGGAATCGAAGTGAACATGTAATATTGTGATAATATATATTTGATGAATTCAGGTCTGACTTGCCTTTGCCATAGCCTGCTAATTCCCCAACAAGGGTTGCCACAATAATTGAGTTTCCAATAATGTTATGATTATTTCCACATGATAATTTAATTGTAGGTATTTTTAATATTGTAATAATGTAGATTTGTGATTATTATGCATTTGCATGCAGATTTTCGTGGTGACTCGGAGCACATCCCTACATTATAACTTAATTTCCTATATTATTGCATTTGTATTTTGGGATGAGCTCATTAATGCAAACTTAAAAAAAAAAAAAGTAGGCTTTTTTAGTCATTTTGCTTTTATTATAAATGGCTGAAAGATTTGTTCATCTTTTTAGACCAGTCTAAACAAGAAAATAAACAAAAAACAACTGTAATTCATGGATGGATTAATTTAAAATAATAATGTAATTACAAATCATGGCAGATTTGTCTGAGGTAATTGGGATGCAGACTGGTACAAATTTTGCTTTACTGAAATAAAACTTGTTTAGATGAATCACCAAGTTTAGTAGGGGCTGTTTTCCCTTCTTCCAATTCCCCTATATAACCTGTTGGCAAAGTAACATTGCCGCAAAATTAACTGGTGCCTATACAAATGGGTATAACAACAGGGAACCTGAACGTCTGTACCTAACTAGATCTAACTAGACGTTATTTTGGTAAGCAGTATGCCCAGTAAGAATAGAATTCTGTATACAAATTCATGATACTATCAGAGCTTTTAATCTGTTAACTTGACCACTCTGGAATGAGGCTAGTTGCTTGCCTGATAACAACCTTCAAACTGCATTAGAAAACCTCACCTGATAGTTTAGCGAGGCAAAGAGAGGTAGGTCTTTCTCCAGAAATAAACTGTTTCCATTAATTGAAGCAGATATTTGTATGATCATGTGAGTATCCAGCTTCAAATAGGAGAGCTCTCTTCCAGAGCTATCAAATATTTGAAGAGGAGGAAATACTTTTAGCTAAATTCTTGTTTTAAAAAGAAACTTGGCAGAGAAAGTGATATTGGGTTCGTGTGTATTCACTTTTCTGGCTTGTCTCAAGTAGATGTAGTTGGACGAACATCTCCTCCACTTTTTATCTGTAAAATCTCATCTCCTCAAATCAAGCTGGATTCGCAACAGAGTGCTTGGTCTTCTCCAGGTTATGCCAAGCTGTCAGGTTAGATTTCCATTGCTGCATGGCAGACATTTGCAGTAGGAACTTGGAGGACAGGTGTGGTCCAAATCTTCAGACAGAATCATAGAATAGTTAGGGTTGGAAAGGACTTTAAGATCATCTAGTTCCAAACCCCCTGCCATGGGAACGGACACCTCCCACTAAACCATGTCAACCAAGGCTGTATCCAGCCTGGCCTTGAACACTGCCAGCAATGGAGCATTCACAACCTCCCTGGGCAACCCATTCCAGTGCCTCACCAACCTTACACTAAAGAATTTCTTCTTCATGTATAATCTAAACTTCCCCTGTTTAAGTTTGAACCCATTACCCCTTTGTCCTCTCACTGCAGCACCTAATGAAGAGTCCCTCCCCATCATCCCTATAGGCCCCCTTCAGATACTGGAAGGCTGCTATGAGGTCTCCACACAGCCTTCTCTT
>JAOEHY010050718.1:0-17042 GCA_025447955.1 Psilopsiagon aurifrons
GGCACAGGTTGCCCAGAGAAGCTGTGGCTGCCCCATCCCTGGCAGTGTTCAAGGCCAGGCTGGACACAGGGGCTTGGCGCAACCTCGTCTAGTGGAACGTATCCCTGCCTGTGGCAAGGAGTTGGAACTGGATGAGCCTTAAGGTCCCTTCCAACCCAAACCAGTCTGCGATTCTGTTACTGAAGAGTTGGTTTTCTTTGGCTTTCATTTCTTTTTTTCTCCAATCCATTTCCATTGCCATCAGCTTTCTCTTTGCTGTGGAATTGCTCACTGCTTTGACTTACAATCTCAGCACAACCAGTAATGAGTTGAACAGACAATGAGGGTTAATATTACAGCCATTAGCTCTATATGTACAGATTTGAACTACATTTTAAGTACATTTGCAAACCATGTCTGGTGTCAACCCCACCCAGAAAAAGGGATGGGTTCTGAATTTTATGAAAAACTTTTAGGTGGCTTTGGATTGTCACTACATCTGTTTCTATTCTTCTGTCTTGTTCTACAGTGTTAATGAGAGCACAAACCCCTCCATTGGCCTCTAATAGATAATCTAATGCTAATTGGCTTTGTATCACTGCTTGAGATCTAGATTTGACCTGTTTGTAAAGTCTTTCTGCTGTATGGCCTCTACCATACAGTTTGTTATACTATTTCCCTCAATACACTGCCTTTTCCAATTCTCTTATTCCTAGCCATGGCACTAGAAAAAGGCTCTGTTGAATTTCTGTAAGTTGGTTATTGTTACAGTTTTGCCTTTTGCCTTTTTGGCCATGGTTGATGGTGATGAAGGTGTCCTCTAGAGAGGGCTGCATTCAACAATAGTGAGGTTGCAGTTGGTGTAGATGTCAATAAAATCATGCGCACAGTCTGACCCTCCTCTTCTCTCTACAGGCATGGCTCCCGCCTTTGCATTTGCCTAACAAGGCAAACCTGGGAGAGGCCCTGGAACTCCACAAAGGAGGAGGAGACTGACATTGGTGGGGATGGCCTGGGATGTTGCTGGGATCACCTTAGTGTGGCAGTTTGGAAGGGGCTGGTGAAGGCTGAAGCCAAGCCCAGAGGTCCACAGCTGGGGCACTGACGCCAGCGGAGAGCTCCAGAGAGCCTCTTGGTGTCTCTCCAGGCCTTCAAATACCCCACATGCACTCATTTGCTTTATGAGGAACAGACAGTGGAGGCATCTACTAATGCTTCTGATGGGACAGGGTTAATTATCTAGGGGAAAGGAGGGGTGGCTACGTGCCTCAGATGAGCTTGAAAAGTGAGCTTGGAGCTTGGCATATGAAGTTTCCTATGTGAGATGTTGGCTGGAGAAAGCCATCAGATCAGTTCCCCCTTAATTACAGCCCTTTGCTTTTAACTGTTGTCTGGGAGGTGGTGTGATCCCAGTGGTTTGTTGGGCTTGAGGGTTTGTACGTTGGGGAGGAGCTGTAAAAGGGCAGGCTGGGGGATGCAGAAGTTGTGTAAGGGGGCTCAGGGACTGTGTATCAGGTGTCTTCTCCCTGCAGAGCCCTTGCCTGGGGAATGGGTCATGAGAAACCTGCAGTGCTGTGCCCAGTTCTCTGCATGCCCACCTGCTGCTGTCAGGTCACCAGACCCAATGGCCTGCAGACCATCCTTCCAAAACAGTCATCAGCACATTTGATTTGTTTCCTTCTCCTTTCCTCTTCTAGTGAAGTCCCACAAACATGAAATAATCTTCAAAGAAGTCCATTTCCACGTTGCTCTCCTCCAAGAAGCCCTGCTTTGCCTCATTCCTAAGCCACAGCCAGGTCCTCTCCCATGCTCCCATTCAGCATCATCCCTTGTGGGTTCCCACCAGGTCCTCACCCCTTCTTTGCAGCTACATCTTTCCTTCCCAGGAAGCAGACCTTTGCATGGAAGCTGGGCTCATGTCCACCAGTGCTGCATGGTGCTGCCCTTGGGGTCCTCTCTGGAGTCTGGGATGACTCTCTGACCCTCCCATGTCAATCCCATCACCGACGCAGGAGGTGGAGGCATTGCTTGGACTCATTCTTGGGCTCAGACAGACACTCCACTTCCTTTGCCCCATTTCTTTCTCTTCTATAAAGTCTCCTGAATCCATCAAAAGCATCTCTGTCACCACTTGCTCTGGAATCCCTCCTGGTTCGGTCCAGAGTGGCTTTTTTATCCCATCCCATGTTGAGTGCTTCTATGCCTAACCCAATGCCCTTGGTATGGGCAGGGTGCCTGGGGAGGCTTGTTTGGAGGGAGCTCATTAGTCACTAACCTTTGACGACTCAGGCAAACCAGCTAACCCTGTTACTGACTTGTACCTGCTTAGAGATTTTGTGTTGTCTCTCCTGTTAGAAATGGAGAAGAAAGCATTAGACTTGACATTTTGTCATCGCAGAAAGTTTTTATAATCTGCTTTCCTGAGTAAATTTCGCTTCCCCCAAAGCCTCCTGGAAGCCCCTCTCAGCCTTGTGGCTCTTTTGCAGAAAGCAGAAGTGGCCACCCTGCTCCTCAGCCTCTTTGACCCGCCAATGGATATGCCCCCAGAATAAATGACAGAAATCCCCTTGTCTAAGAGGCTTCTTAGAACATGTCTGGAATTTGGGGAAAAGTGGTTAAAAGGAGTGGCATGCAGAGGATAAATTACAGCGAGGTGAGGGGCAAAGGCACAGACATCAGGCAAGGCAGCACGAAGCAGGACAGAGGAAGAGCCCTCGTGCTGCTATCATGTTCGCTGCAAGGACAGTCCTGCTGCTTACCCTGCTCCTCACTTTATCCCTGCACCACATTGCAGGTAAGGCACCCCGTGGGCCACTGCTGCAGGTTGGGTTCAGCCTGTCCCCACTGGGGAGGTCAGGGCAAGAAACCCTGGTGGGAAGCATGGATGGTGCTGCTGGCAGGAGGTGCACCTGCCTGGCCAGGGCAGGGTGGCATATTCTGGGGCGTAGGGAAGGACGGGGAGGCTGCTGGGTGGCCTCAACAAAGCTGACCCTGCAGAGATGTTGCAGGAGCTTTGAGGAGCCTCTGACAGCCATTTCCCAACGTCTCAGCTAGATCAGCAAGTGGTTGTAGGTGGGGGAGCCTGTTGCAGTGGTTTGGAGACTCCCAAAATACCTTTCAAGTTGTGCCCCCAGCTTGGAAACCCCAAAAACTCTTCTCCAGGCTGGGCACCCCGACCTCACCGTACACTGCAGCAGTGTGGGCTGTGGTCTCACATGTTCCCCTCCCCACTACTGTCCACGTTTCCCATTCCTGGGCTTGCTGCCACAAAGGGAAAATAATCCCTGCTGCGAGGTACTGTGGAAGTTGCCAAGAAGCTCCACAGTCCCCATCACATGTTCAGTATCCTGTAGTGTAGTTGTCTTGCGATGCAATTAGTGCATTCACATCTCTCCTTTCCCTTGACAGCCCACATATTGCCCAGAGAATGCTGTGACAGGTATGCACGGAAAACTGTCCAACGTGTGAAGAGCTTCTACAGGACCCCCCAAGGATGCCGCCTGCCTGCAGTTGTGTGAGTACCCTGGGGCTTGCACTGTGGCACAGCTGAGAGCTAGAGCAGCTTCTCCCACCCCTATCAACAGCTTGGTCGCAGCTGGTAACACATACCTGGACAGGGCTGTGGTAGGAACACAGCTCTGTGGGGTGGGCAGAAGGGTAAAAAACTTGGGTTTGCTGCTTTCTGCTAATGCCAGTGGTCTGGGAAGACTCAGACACAGACCATCAGCCTGAGGAGGGCACAGGCTGCTGGAGATGGCTTCAAGCCTCCGTCCAGGATGGGGCTACACACAGCAAGAGCAGAAGTAGTGCCTGGGAAAGGAACAGCTCACAGTTCACGTTTTTACCCTTTCCTCACTTTCTCGATGCAGGCTTGTGGGCGCCGCTGGTGATGAGGTCTGCGCCAACCCCAAGAAGCCCTGGGTGCAGAGAGCCATAGAACAGCTTCAGAGGAAAAAATGAAATCCTCCTTCTGCTGTCCACCATCCAACTTGCTCATCCAGTCCTGTCTCTGGAGGAAGCTGATGGTGCTCGTGGAGCTTCTCTGAAGGGTCTCATGGCAGTGGGCACCATCACTGCAGGTGGAGCCAGCCCAGACCACCCCAGAACCAGCGTAACAGTGGCCACCAAGTTGCTTCACTGTCAATGCCCTGCCAAGATGTATGCAGTGGAGCAAATATTTATAATAAATATATAAATATAATAATAAAGACTCATTGCCACAAATTGCTCTTTGAATTTTTCCTGATTCTTCAGCCCAAGGACTCGTCTTGCAAGCCCAGGGCATGGCATGACTGAAAACACCTTTTGCCATGGGCTCGTGTTTCTCCAGGCTTGGCGCAAACTGTGCCTGATCACTGCATGCTGCTTTGGGAATATCACAGTGTGGCCAGGTCTTGACCCATGGGTTACCCTTACACACAGGTAAGTCTGTCTGTCCTTACAGCACGCTCTCTGCCTCCCAGGCATTGCAGGCGCTCCAAAATTAGGTGGTTGGAGTGCAGGGTTTAAGGAGCAGATTTAGATCCTTTATCAACTTCCAAATATACTGGTGGCTGCTGCAAGGTGAGGCAGATGCAAACTGATGTCTGCAGCACCCACAGGGTGAGGACGCAACCCCCTCAGTGGCAAGTGACTGATCCTTAGCCTAAAGCCTCATCAGTGTTTCATGCTCATGACTAGAAAACAGGCAGGGTTGTTAATTTTCTAGAGTACTGAATGTAAGCAGAGGACAGGAAAAACCCATCCCATGAATCTTAAGCACCATGGGATGATGCAGTGGTAGAAAGGGAAGCTGAAGCAGAATCAGATTTTTGGGTACAAACATCTTGCAGGGGGTGGTTGGCTGTTCATAGACATAAAGCTCCCAAGTCACACCTTGGGAGCATGTAACACAGACAGCTGTGAAGGCCAAGTTGTCTTCTGTAAGGAAAAATAGACCTGCACCATGTGTAATGCAAAGGTAGTAAGCTCATGGACAGAAAGCCCCAGCCTGTACTTCAGAGACTCTTTCACCATTTCCCTTACTAAGCAGCCTTTCCCAATCATTCACATTGGAGGGTTGCAAAGATGATTTCCTCCATTTGTTTCAAACACTGCTGCAAATTAAAAACCACATAGGCCCCCAAGCAGAATATTACAAGTGGAGAACACAATGCTCAAGGAGAGAAAGCAATTCTTGCCATGGCACACTGTTCATCTGGAAGTTTTTGACCTGCAGAAAGAGCTGTGTTGATGAAATGTGGAAGGTGTTACAAGCCTCCTGGAAGCCTTTCTTGCACATGTGAGGTGAAAATGTTGAGAAGCCCCATGCATAGGGCTGGCAAAGCACACAGCTCCACACTGGCTCTTGCACAGGGATGTGTATTTTAATAAAAATAATTCTGTCAATATACAGCAGACTGTCAATTTCTTTACCATAATTCCAGTATATTTTTATAGGCTTTTTCCCAGTTAAATCCCCTCCCTCCCCCCTTTTTGAAGTTTTCATGCGAAGCGTCAGATAACTTAATTCACAAATACTACGCTTAAACTGAACTAATGTGCACAATTTGTGTAATGTCCATTTAGGATGTACCAAAGAGGAGACTCCCCCTCTTGCCTCTGTAGGCGATGAGGGGATCTGCTCCATCACAGCCCAATGGTGGCCGCTCACCCAGGGCTGGTTGGAAACCTGCAAAGACCTCACGCCCCATGGCCCAGCTCAGCATTTCATACCTGAGTTTTGAGCAACCAGCAGAAGAGAGTTTAACTGCATTGTGGGCAGGTCTTGGGGCTTGAACGTGATGGTGCTGGCAGCCTCCTCCTTCCTGCCCCAGCTGGAGGGCTGTGAGGAATGTGCACAGGTAGGACTGAGAGTCAATCCCCATCAAAGGCATGTGCAGAGTCCTTGGTCCGGAAGTCACCACACATATTTTTTAAAGTTTTCTTTACAATCCTTATTATCCCCAGAGTGGCTGCTTCTCCTTTCTCCACGTTTGAGCCTGTGAGGAGCCCAGCCTGTAAAACCGCTCTGTGCTCCCACCTGGAGGAAGAATGCAGCTAAAGCCCACCCAGGCAAAGCGGTCAGAGTGCATGCCTGGACCTGAGTGGAGTGTCTGCCTGGCCAGAGGAAGATCAACAAGAAGCAGAGGTTTGCATGGACGCTAGGAATGGTTTTGCAGCGATGTGAGTGTAAATCCCACACAGGATTTGGCTTCCTGCGAGCACAAGATAGTTAAGCCTCCCTCTTGGAAGAAAACCAGCTGGCAGGACGCGCTCATCGAGCCTGGATGAACTCTCAGCTTGCGGGGCTCTGAGCACTGGTGTGGGATGCAGGGAGAGGGACAGACAAGCCACATTCACTCATCCATCCCCTGCCACCTCTTGTAGCAGGAAGGAAGGTGGAGAGCAGCTAGTGCTTCCTCTGAAGGAGGCCGCTGGGCTCTCAACCACTCCCCTTTCCTCCCCAGATCTGCTCTAACATACACACACACACACCCCACCAACACTACCTCCAGCTCTCTGACCCACACGGCAGATAGGACATGACTCACAGGCAGATTTTGTTTCTGTTTGGGAGCTGCTGGACTGGAGGTCCCTCCATCACTCAGTTTTTCCAGGGCAGAAGTGTCCCAGCAGCACACAGCACATCTTCCCTGTCACGGCCCCTTAACCCTTGTGCAATAACATCTAGGGATAGACAGGTACAGGTGGAGCCCCACACCAGCTCTCTACAACAGACCTACTCCACTCTGGATCCACAACTCGGGCTGCTCTAACACTAGCAGGGTTTGAAGGAAGCTACTCCTTTTGGGTGGACCAGGACCACCTTTTCAATGAACATGTTCCTTCTCTCATGCTGACCAGCTCCATGGGACTGAAGCGTGATGGAACTCTGCACACTGCTTCTTCATGGAAAGCACTTCCCAAAACTGTACTGGGAAGTGTTCCCAACACCTCCCAGTACCAGAACACAGCAGCATCACAGCAATACAACAAGGTTTGTTTTGCTGTAGAAGGAGACAGTTCATCATCCCTGATTCCTAAGGAGAAAAATGATAAATTCAACACCCGAAGCTAGTTACACCAGCTCTGCTTGTTCCAGTTGTTCAAGGAAGCCGCAAGAACAACGCTATTTAAAGAATGCTTGATAAGAATGAAAAATAAGGACACAGCTCAAGGACAGGTTGAGATGTCACTGAAAAAACGGAACAAGGAAGCAAATGGCAAAATGCCTGGTATACACAGCCAAAAGGAACGATGCTCCAAAGGGGCCCATTCTCCACACCAGTCACAGCTGCATCTCCCAGTGTCCACATTGGTTCGGCAGCAGCACAGTCAGCACCACAGGGATGCTGGAAATACAGAGGACTTGGGAATGTTGCTTGATGAGAAACTCAACATGAGCCTGCTTCAGTGTGCGCTTGCAGCCCAGAAAGCCAACCATATCCTGGGCTGCATCTAAAGGAGCACGACCAGCAGGTCGAGGGAGGTGATCCTGCCCCTCTACTCTGCTCTCTTGAGACCTCGCTTGGAGTACTGTGTGCAGTTCTGGTGTCCTCAACATAAAAAGGACATGAAGCTCTTAAAGCAAGTCCAGAGGAGGGCCACCAGGATGATCAGGGGACTGGAGCACCTACCTATGAAGACAGGCTGATAAAGTTGGGGCTGTTCAGCCTGGAGAACAGAAGCTGCATGGAGACCTCATAGCAGCCTTCCAGATCCGAAGGGGGCCTACAAGGATGCTGGGGAGGGACTCTTCATTGAAGACTGCAGTGATAGGACAAGGGATAATGGGTTAAAACTTTAACAGGGAAAGTTTAGGTTACATATAAGGACGAAGTTCTTTACTGTGAGTGTGGTGAGACACTGGAATGGGTTGCCCAAGGAAGTTGTGAATGCTCCATCCCTGGCAGCGTTCCAGGCCAGGTACAATGGAGTCTTGGGTGACACAGTTTACTGTGAGGTGTCCCTGCCCATGGCAGGGGGGTTGGAATTAGATGACCTTAAGGTTCTTTCTAACCCTAACTATTCTATGATTTTATAGGACTGGTAAACACACACATTCCACTACGTCCCACAGAAATGAGATGCAGTTCTGCTACATGTTGGGGGCAGCCACTGGACAACCTCTCCCAAACAGGTGGACATCACATACTTGGTGCTTACTTTGGAGGTCTCTCTCCATGCTGCTGGCCGCATAGAAAGCCTCAATTCCTAACCAACTACCAAAGAACAGCTGAAGTGATACAGCCAGCTGAGCTGCAGGCCAGTGCGTCCCTGTACTGTGACAAAAAGGGATAGTCATACAGATCTGCCATTCAGGCCAGTGCAGCAGAAAGGCTAGGAAGAGTAGTTGGAGTTGCCATGCCCATGCTCAATGAAGATGCTGTAGGCAGGAGCTGCAGCGTTCACCCTGGTCTCCAAGTAGCTTCTGCAGCAGCAAACACTTCAGATACCACCTCTGGTATGCACACAGATGAGAGAACACTGAGATTGTGAGAGGCAAAGGAGCAAGAAAGGAGAACTGAGAGCAGTAAGAAGCTTTCCCCAACAAGCTGACTCTGAGAATACACCTAAGATTGGATGGGAAACAGACTGGTGCCCTGCCTGCTTGCAGGAGAGCCTGACTGAGACTTCACTCAACCCTGCAAGTCTTCAATCAGCTTTTGTTAAATACCTGCTAGGATAGGATTATGGAGCCACAAGAGGAGTCATTCAGAACAAGATGGTTCTAAGAGAAACAAGAGGAGTAAGATTTGTCTCCTTTGGTACAGGAGAAATTGCCCTGGAATGCATTCAGCAGAGGCCACTAAGATGGTTAGAACTGGAATACAAGGTATACGAGGTGGATACACCTCCCAGAAGCATTTTTCCCAGCTACTCCAATACATCCACCTCCTGAATCAATCACTCTGAAGTTCTCCCATGTTACTGTTGATACCACTGCACTTACTGCTTATGGGGACAGCATGAACTCTTGTCTGTGAGGAGAAAAGCCTGGTGATGTAATTCAGCTTCATGAAGCTCTCTACATTGAACCCCCGAAAAACACCAACCAAGGCTCCAAGTCTGGAGTTCCCAAAATGTTGTTTTCAAAGGGCCACTTAACAAGGCAGGGCATTAGGCTCAAAACCAAAGCCCATGATAGCCAGGGCTGCAGTACAACACCCTTAAAAGCAGGTTTTCACTAAATCCCTCTGAAACATTATCCTTCCGAGAGGCCCTTGCTGCAAAATGCAGCATTGGAAGATAGGTAGAGTGGCTGGTGTCCAGAGTATGTAGAATCATAGAACCAACTAGGTTAGAAGACCTTTAAGACCTTTAAGATCAAGTCAAACTGCTACCCCAGGACTGACAAGTCCACTACACATAGCTGGAGTGTGCTTGCCACGGTGTAGCCTATAGCTATTTGGTGTCGACTCTGGACAGATTAGTGGAGAGCAGAGACCCCCACAATGTGCAGACACAGGAGAGCTAGAATAGGTTTTGTTGTTTACAGCTTCAGCCTTCCATGTCCTGGGAAGTATGCCATAGCTATAAAGCCTCACCTTGGACTGCATGATGAGAAACATGAGCAGTGTCTGCCTGTGGTTTGGAAAAATCTTTTTCTAGACTCTGAAGTCCAGCCCAGTAGAGAGCAACAGGTGTCAACATTATAATGTACCCCTACCTGTGGCAGGGTGTTTG
This sequence comes from Psilopsiagon aurifrons, assembly GCA_025447955.1. Taxonomy (NCBI): domain Eukaryota; kingdom Metazoa; phylum Chordata; class Aves; order Psittaciformes; family Psittacidae; genus Psilopsiagon; species Psilopsiagon aurifrons. Next base: position 9,649 of record JAOEHY010050718.1, read on the forward strand.
GAACTACATGATCCTTAGGGTCCCTTCCAACCCAAACCAGTGTGATTCGTTATATGACAAAATAGTGCCATAGCTGAGAACTTGTCCTCCTCACTTAGGAATGGGAAGACAGCTGTTTCTGTGAGGGGCTACTAAATCATTTGCATGGCTTTACTGAAGGGCTCTCTTGAGAAGTCACACTGTGAGGGACTGCCCAGATGAAGCAGAGTCTCAGCTGGGGTGGTCTCAGGCCAGGTTGGAAGGGCCTTGAGCAACCTGGTCTAGTGGAAGGTGTTCCTGCCTGTGGCAGAAGGGTTGGAATTGGATGATATTCCACTAGACCAGCTTGCTCAAGGCCCCATCTAACCTGGTCTTATTATTCTATGATTTTAAGACCTGTTACTGAGCAAAGAATGAAGCATCTGGAATAATAAATCCCAGATCACTTTAAAAAAAAATAATTTTTTAAACTGCACATAGCTTTTGGTTAGACGCACAACCACAATTAAAGTTAAAAACTTCAGTTCAGTTCTGTTTGGTTTTTTTAAAATGACTGCAAGAATTCAAACCAAGTCTCAGCTGACATGAACCATCAAGGAGCAGCCAGGGACATTCAACGACAAAAAGCTTTGAAAAATAGTCTATGAAAGCCAAGTCAGACATATGATCTAGAAATCCATGGTAGGCTGAAGCCTACACCTACACCCCCCACACCACAAACACACTTACACATCCCCACATGGAGTCATGGCTGCATTAGTCAGAATCTGAGCACAACGAGAAACCACTAGTGAAACCACAAGAACACTTGAAATAAAAAAATCTGAACAAGTAACAGGTGACAGATATGTCACAGCAGAAAAGCCTTTGCACTCCTCAAAAACCAGAATCAGGACAGCAGGTACAAGAACAGGCAAGAGAAGCTGGCAGCAGTGATGGCTGCTGGTTACAGCAGTGAAGCTGGTCAGGAACTGGGTCAAGCAGAAAAGGAAGAACAACTCAAGCTGCCATTACTGCTTTGACTGGAAGAAGTGGAGAGCATCACTGCTCTTCCTGTAGATCTTTCTCTGTAGCTTTCCCTGTAGATCATCTACAAGTTTCTGCTGCCATTATCAGTGCTGCACATCATTTGTGGCAGTGAGGGACACTGACAATTAGTCACCAGTCAGAGTGTGATCCTCCAACACTGACCCTGACACAAGAGCAAGATGGTTTCTACCACAAGGATGCTCTCCATGAGAACCCAGACAGACCATCTCATCATAACAGAATTTCTTGGCACCAGAATAACGCTGAGCATCTCTTGGGGGTTTTGTAGTGAAAACAAAACCAATGCAAAATAAAATGCTCTAGGATAGTCAGTACAGCTTTGCTGAGAGACTGAGGCATGAATATGACACATGGCAGAGACCTGGCCTAAAGAAACCACCAAAAGAAGGAACAAAAAAGCTCAGAAAGAGATAAAGATTGTGTTGTTACAAAGATGAGAGAGAGGCCTGACTACAGCCAGACAGCACAAGCTGAATGGTGACCAACAATAGAGGAAGTCGCCAAAGTCGCAAAGCCAGGTACCATGGTATTTCCAGCCTAAGTACCCACAATCAGCCCCTCAGCATAACTTAAGCCTGGGTCTAAGAAATGGAGAGCCTGCAGAAGAATCTCTCTCCAAGACAAGTTCATATGCTGCCTCAGGTTCAGCACAGGCACACAAGGGCTCCAGAAAGGAGGTAAGTGTCACTACAACTGCAGCCAGGAAAGGACTGCGAGCTGGGTAACAGCCCTCACTGGGACAACCAGAGTTGAGAATCAGTAGTGGAGCTTCCAGCCACATGACCTGTTCCCAGAACCCCCAAATTAAGTTAAATTTGGCACGGTTCAGTTTTCTGCTCCTGTGTGTCTAGAAGAAAAGCTGTAGTACACAGAACTCCTCCCTCTGCTTTTTTCAGCTGAGTTGATCTAATAAAAATCTCTCCTCCATCTCTAAACCTCATGTTGCCTGTTTTCTTAGGCCAGCATTGCTCAAGCACTGTCTTTACACATCATATGCCTTCAATAAAAGGTATTCCTTCTGCACTAAATACACATTCCCAAGCATGTCCAACACCATCTACACATTCACTACCACAGTTGCCTTCTGCAGTGTAGGGGACACCTGGTCCCTGCTCTACCTTGGTTTCAGACCTCATGATCCGGCTGCAAACCAAGCCTGCAAAAGCAGAAAATATTTACTGCTCTGCACAGAGGTCGCACAGCACCATCCCTTCTTCAGCAGCACACAAGCTCTCTGGCTGTGAAGCCTTGGCACTGGCTAACCTTCATTTTCAGGGCAACTTTTAACACAATTTCTTCATCTTTCATTGACCTTTCAAAAAAAAGAATATTCATAAACAGCAGCAAAATGCATATTGGGTCTCAGCACCCCTGGGCCCTCCTCAGAACTGCTGACCTAAAACTCATCTGGTGCAGAATTACACTTCCTCCTGCGCAGCCAGACCGAACCTGAAGTCTCCCAAGGCTATACCAATGGATGCAAAGCACATGGTCCTGCTACACAGCCTCACCACTTAAAAGTACATGCTCAGAAAGACTTATAGGCAGATGACTTGAATGTTCAGTAGCACTCAAGTCCCTGGGCTTGATACATACTGCAGTGGGACATGTTAATCTGCCTTACTTGGAGGTCACTTATGCATAGATCCTTGCCGTGGTCTGAAACTGGAATAATTTTCTTAGCACTCCATGAAGAAATGTTGCTGCTTCCTTCTTAATGGCTCAGACCTTAGAAAGTTGGTACTGATCTAAACCAGAGCCTGATCTCAGCGTGTGCCACCTGCAAGGGCGAGCACAGGTCAGCTTACTGTTCCCAAGACACTTCCAAATTTGAAAGTACTCATCTAGATCAGTGTTACCTGGGGAGAAACAGTAAATTCTATTATTACTGAATTTCAGTGACAGAGCTCCCTGATACGGAGAAAAACAGGGGGTTGTGATTTAACACCAAAACTGACAGCCCAACTGGCAGCATCCATGATGTTTCCTGGAGACCAAAGACCCACTTCTACCAACTACCTACTTCTACCAATTCAACAGTAGATAACTTAATATTCATCAATCTTGTCCTTTTTATTGCTGTGAGAGCTTGATTTACCCATTTCTCAGGGCTACAAGATGTTGCTACAGTTCAGCCACTAACAGTGGCAATGTCAAGTCTTCTAATCTTTCTACTCACAAAGACAAGGATTTGGGAGCCTTGTGCTCTTAAGAGAGGCATGTACTACAAAGGACCAAGCTCCTCCACTTTTCATCGTTAGCGCATGACAGGACCTACCTCACTAGATCTCCTGAAGGGCTGTATGGCTGGTACTGAGTCTGTGAGCAATAAATACATCAATGACTTTGTGAAGGTGTAAGAGGCCTTTTTAATAAAAGGATTCAAGCAAAATATAAAATTCCCTCTGAGGTACCACTGCGAGAAGAGTTTAGACAACTAGCACACAAGATGATGCTGTATGTGCACGATGGAGAAAGGGAAGAAAAGAATTTGATGAGCAACTTGATGAGCTTCCTCAGTAAATCAGCAGACACCAGCTCAGCAAAACTTTCCAGATACAATATTGGTGGATCCAAGAGAAACAACTTAAATAAAGAGAAATCCCTACATTGGAAGGTGCTACATTAGAAAAAACAGCAAAATACTGAGTGTCACTAGAGCCACAGCAATGGCACAGAGACAGGTAAGATCTCCCAGTCGTTCCTGGGGTTGGGAATAGCCACACAGTGAGGGACTCACTCAACCAGTTCACAGGCAGTGTGTGCGTGTGTGTGTGTGCTAGAGGGGTGTTGGTGGCAGGGAGGTCAGGCTATTGAACGAGGTGGTGGTGTAGAGTGGCAGCAACGGAAGGTGAAGGGCAGCACTCAACGATGTCAATTCCATCTTGCTCTGGTGGCTAGTGCAAATAGTCGTCTACTCTGGCAAAGGAGCAGGAGCCCAAGCCCACGCGAGCCATAAGCCGCAAACATTCTGAGGCCTGGCCCAGGGCAAGCATCAGTGGGGGCTGCTTTGGCACGTTCTGAGATTCTGTGGGGCAAAAAACAGAAATCTGTTTAGAAGAGGTGTCTGGCTGCGTGCAGGCTGCCTGTGCTTGGTCCCACTCGGTCCCACCCGGGCATCAAGCCCAGCACCCCTGGCAGAAAGTGCTGGCACTGGAATGAAGCTACTCCTGAGCACCAGTGGCTCTGCACCACCGCTCCTCTGCACACCCCACCACCCATGACATGTCCCACATGGAGCCACAGCTCACCACAGCCTTTCAGAAAGTGCTACTGTGGTGGCCAGGGCAAGAAAAAGGCAATGGAGCTCCTGCTGCAAAACCCCCAAAGCATGAGAAATCAAAGTGTGGAAGAATAAGGAAAAGCAGGAGAAACTGGGCCCAAATGAGAGGCAACCTCTCCATCTCTCCCACTTGTGCAAGTCTACACAGCAGCTCAAGCACTAGACAAACTTGCTCACTGGTCACTGCTTCTTTCCAACACTATGTTTGCTATGTATGCAAGAAGGAATCCTCAGCTGACCTAGACAAGGTGTCTTCCGAGGGCTAGATCATTACCACAGCCTCGATTCCAACACTGGACTGCAGGCAGCCAGGCCCTTTGGGCTATAAGAAGCATATCACATGATGGAAATACACAGAGGCAATGCCTGAAGGGAATACAAACTCTGCCCACATTTAACTCTGCACGTTCAGCATGAGCTCAAACTTAAGTGGAGTTACAGCTCCCCTTTGCTTTACATCCAGCAGTCTGGAAACCCGCTTCACTTATGAGATACTGCAACGCAGCAACTGCATTCCTTGCCAGAAAGTAAGATGATGGTAGGACAAGCCTCTGCCAACCCAAACAGCATAGAAAAGAGCTCTGGTAATGCCAGCAAAATGAATCAGGTGAGTTCAGAGCAAGAAGGAGGAGAGGCAAGAAATGTATCAAAAAGATCTTGGCTTCTTTAATAAGCAGGAGAGGAAAATCCTAAGGAACATCCTTGGAAGTGGCATTGAGGAAGACCCAAGGAAAGGAGTGAAAAGATTACATCAGAAGGATTCATTCTCTGTAGGCTTTACTTTCTGCATCACTGTCCTGTCAGTCCCGAGCAACAGGAAGAGAGGCAAAAGATAAGTACAAGTATTTCTGAGCTTTCCCTAACACTCACAGGCTTGCCTGACACAGGACAGCCCTTGAGAGGTATGTCCAGTGGGCGGCACTCACATAGGAACCAGGCCTTACCCAATATAGCACTATTAAGAGCAGCACACACGGGTTCCCTCTGGATCGGGTCCAGCTGTTGACCAACAGGGCAGTTCCAGGGATCTGAGTAGGCTAACAAGCTGAATGCATCCTGTGTGAGAGAATAGAAAGGCACAGTAAGGTCATGCACAGCTGCAAAGACACAGGAAAACCAGGTCCATTAGCTGGGGCACCTCCTGCCATCACCAAGGTGATAGGTGCCTACCTCCTGAAAAGAAAAGGCCCTTTTCTTTTTGGCAGCAAGGGACCACACTGGACTATCGAGATAGTATATTAAAAAGGGTGCCCCCTCCACCTGGCAGGGGAGCCAGCACAGGAAGGCAGGTAGTCACCTGGAGAGAAGAGCATGCACGTAGTTGCTCTAGGAAGGCAGGAGAGAACTGTTTCTTCTGTCCTGTGCTGAGAATTTGGTCTAGATTATCAGCGCTTACCAAGCTTTCACCTCTGATCCCCATGCAGTCCCCCTCTTCCTCACCAAGAGCGGAAGTGGGGGATACCCACAGCTCTGCAAAAGAGCCCACAACCCCAGTGCTGGCCCACAGAACTGCTGTGAGGCAGCACGAGGCCCAGGCTTACCTGAAGCATCTTTTTGTGCACTGTGTTCTTTCCATATTCCCTGCAAAGCTGCTCGCTCAGAATCTGCAGCTCACGTCCAAACTGGATCATTCGTTCTGTGGCAGCATGGTTCCCTCCACACAGCTGCCTCTGGGGGCAGCTGTCTTCTAGAGAAAAGGCAGAGGAGAAGTAACAATTGTCCTTCACTCCCCACCATTGCCCACTCTGTGACATGACACCCACAAACTGCTTCCCCTTCTGGAGCAGGTAGCTGCTCTCCACTCCGAGTTTAATCCACTCGAAGCTTTCTGTGATCCCTGAACTGCAAGAGGCAGCAGTATTCTTTTCATAGCACTTTTTAGCTACAGGGAAAACTTAAGCTCAGTTTGTTTAATGGCTGAGGATTAGCTACATATCAAGACTTCTGATAAAATCATGGGACTTGCAGCTCCAGCCATGTTTCCTCTTCGTGTGTGTGGTATAGTGCACACAAACAAAAACTCCTAGTATAACCAATCCCAGACTCAAAAAACTTTCAGTCAGAGAAGCTAACATCACAAAATTCCCAGAACAGGCTGCCCACAAGACCCATTCTAATTGGAGGAGTTCCCAGTTTCATCCTCTCCCTCCCACCCCAAACTTCAGAGTTGAACTTTGTGACTTGGCATCAGCCAGCTTTGCACAGCTCAGTTCAGTTACTCAGCTGGCAGGAGTGCCAGGACTGCTCTAAGCTGTTTTAATGACCAGTGCTGAACAACTCTTTGACTCCTACTGCTTCCACTGCTCCGCATCACCAGCACTGGTGAGAGACTATGAAAAACCAGACCTAGTTTAGTTCCAGGACAGATTCATCATCCTCGTGAAACAGGTACCTTGAGAACTTCATTCACTGGGGTGGGTGTTTTTTTTCCCCACAATCCAATTACAATTCAACTCTCAATACCAACTCTTTCTATTTCACTTTACCCTTCCTGCCTCTGAGACCCTACCCATGCTGGATTCATCTGTTTGCAGGATCTCTTCATGTTTGTAGGTGCCATTCATTATCCTGGTAGATGAATTTTCCAAGACTCCATTAGGGTAATGCTCAGCCTCCATTTCCATCTCACTGTCACTGAGGTGAAAGAAACAAAGAAAAGTCAGAGGTGGGTCCATGCACACCTCACAGAGTTCAACAGGGGCAAGCACAAGTTCCTGCATTTGGGTCAGAGCAACCCCAAACACAAATACAGGATGGATGGAGACTGGATAGAGCAGCTCTGAGGAGAAGGACTTAGAGGTGCTGGTCAATGAGAAGCTCCACATGATCCAGCTTCAGTGTGCATGTTAGACCAGATTCCCCCATATGTGCTGGGCTACATCCCCAGAGCATGAGCTGGGGATGGTCAAGGGAGCAGATTCTCTCCCTCTACTGTGCTCTGGGGAGGGAGAGCAGTCCTATGTCCAGCTCTGGGGAAACAACAGAAAAAGGATGTGGAGCTGTTAGAGCGAGTCCAGAGGAGGCCATGGAGATGCTGCGAGGGCTGGAGCAGCTCTGCTCTGGAGACAGGCTGAGAGAGCTG